>JAAVUB010000040.1:0-82934 GCA_014898885.1 Fusarium lyarnte (nom. inval.)
GGGGAGGGACAGCACCCGCAAGAGCTTGATGGGCAAACAGCTCGGCGTAAGGCAAGGTAGCTTAGTAGGGAGAGCAAGAATGTGAGGTAAGATAATGCGTAGAAGGTAAGTGAGAGATGGTGATGAAGTCAAAGTACCTTAAAGAGTTATAAGTGGGGGAACAAGTTTATATCTAAGGTACTCGATAGAGTTGGGATGAAAGGATGAGATGGATGTATCAAGCATGAGCATAGAGAAGGAGAAAAAATAAGGTACTAGCTGTTATGACGGTGAATCAAATAACAGCAAAAAAAGTTGCGACAACGATCCATCCCAATGTGTGAGCGAGTGAGCAGCCGAGCACGGAGAGGAGAGGAGAGGGGCCGGCGAGCGGGGAGGAAAACCAGATACACCCAGGGTGGATTATGATGGCATCCATCCCCTGCAGAGCCACCACAAGCCAGCTCACCCACCCCAGCACAGCACGCAGAGAGCAAAAGAGGAGCAACAGGCCCAGGAGCATCCGGAAAAAAAGGAAGATGCAAGTTGATTGACGTGCAAATCGGTACCTTAGCTTTTGCCCAGCCCAGCTCAGCGAGCGCCGGCCTTCCATTTGCGCCGCCTGGCCCTCCGACGACTCTGGGCTTCCACTGCGACCTGGACTCACTTCTCTCCCCTCCCCTCAACGTCCCTGGCTCTAGGTGGCCCAGTCAATCACAGCACAGACCAGCACAGCACAGTACAAGGCATTCCTATTCCTTGAGGCATGTTCGCTTTTGGTCGTGTTACAGGCGACCCAGACCCTTGAAGCCGTGTATCCTGCACAGAAGAAACCCATGCCATGCCATGTCGATGGATGTCATTGTAGTCGGCGAGACAGCAGCAGACAAGCGGCAGACACATAGTTAGTTTGACTACCCCGCAGACTTACCTGCACCCCTCTCACGCCTCATCCCTCGAATTCTTCATTCCCATTTTGTTCGAGTCCCCCGAAGAAAAGGCAACAAGTCCCTGAGCCGTGAGAGAGAGCGAGACAAAAAAGAAAAAAGAGCGTACGGTGATAAGGATAGATGGATCTCTGATGATCTCTCGCTTCCCCGCGACGTGGACCTCCAGGCCAAACGTCTCATCTGGCCTGGGTCTAGCACCAAAATTAGTAGTCCGTCCGAAGCATCAATAGCCAATGGATGCACCCGGGATTGCTATTGGGCTGGGTTTGATCAATTGTCGAACTATCACTGACGTATGACGGTGACGATAACAGCACTGGGACTTCTTCAAAGGCTGACGCGCGCGCGCGCCAGATCTTTTCGTTTTCTTCGAATCGAATGAGATGAATAAAGATTAACTGGCTATCGCACAAAGGATTGATTGCCGCAACTTGAACCAGGGGCCGACTTTGTACTCCAGCACTAAAAGGACTGCTGCAAATGGGTCCGCGGAAAGGCAATGACCATCCACCCGTGGTGATGCAGCAACATTTAAAATATCAGTGTACTCTTAAAAAAAAAATCTCAACGTCTGTCCGTCTACAATTGTTGGTGGACGTGGATGGGAGGGCGTTGGCAAGATGTGTGGCGTGCCGGACCGCTCACCAGCACCAGCACCCCGTCCATCTGCAGCAAGCACCCCGAGCTCAATGACAGGACTGACCATTCATTGTTTTTCAGGGTTGCCTTTTAGGTTCCGGGTACCCATGCGGACGGTTCGCCCAGATCGGCCGGGCGGGCTTGTCTGGAGAAACGGGCCACTAAGCAGCACCAGCACATTAGCTACACACCCTTGTTAAGGCTGAGCGAGCTCAAAAATGCGACTCGAGTGGTTCAGATCCAATTTCAGAGGACAGCTCAGTTGCGGAGAAGTACCACCGCGCCGAAAATATGTCTCCGAGATATCACAGAGACGAGACACATCTCTTGAGATTCTCGTACAACCAAGTTATGACCGTCACTCTATGCTTTACGTCAAGTTTCCTCCCCCCCTAAACAGAGGTTGAAAAAAGATCTCAGCAAGATGACGAGGCCCGCTTTACAAGCTAACTACCAAGGAGATTGGGCCATGCCAGGAATAGCTACACAGCTTACCGGCCTTGCCTCAGTCACGTACGTTCCAAATCAATTAATGAAACGTGACTGACAAATTAGCCAGCCATTTATTTGATCGTCAACCAGACTTTGACTTGTTCCGCGGTTTGGTGGCATGTGATGGAGACAGACAAAAAGCAAGAAGAAGAAAAACAACGGACCCGGGGTTCTAATGATGGTTCCGCCTTGGTTGTTCATTCTCGAAATCCGAATTTCAGTTTCGCTCTTTGTTGACTTTAGTTGGTCATGACGCTAGTGACGGGCACGAAGCTGGAGGCGGTGGCTCGGCAGGGGAGGGGGTGTGAGCAAGGAAACGAAACAAAGAGATTATGGATGGAAGATGAAATGAATGAAGCACCACAACGAACCTGACCTCACTCGACTCACAATCGGGGGGGACTTCCGGCTGTACCTCTTATACCCGCGAACGGAGCACCCCAGGCATGAGATTCGGTGCTTGGTGGACGTACTGCAACTCGCCTGCTCGGCCCAGGATCTTAGGCCAGGGGTCACTACATATATGCATAGGTACATACATACGTGCATGCCGGAAAATGCTGGCCAGCGCAACATACCCTCCTCAATATGGTTCCCGAGTTCGCGAGAAATCATGCTTGATTTCACTTCCTTCGTTTCTCAACACGAGCCAGAAGCACCCCGGGATTACTGCTGCACCCATCACCCCCCTTTGATCTCATACCCCTTGAACAAGCTGGCGAGTACATATCGCTGGATGCATGTCAATGGAGGAGCTATCCGTTGTCAATTGCTCTGTGGGGCATCCTGGCGTCGCCCGTACCGCGTCGGGCAATGCCAAGATTTAAGGAATGCAATGCGACTTTGTCGTCTATCTTGAAGTGGATTAATGACGCACCGCCTCATAACTGTGGCGCCATAGGACAGCCCAGCCACACGACTTCAAGCTTCTTGGAATCACAACTTCTTCTCACGATAAGGACCCCGCCACGGACTCACCGGCCTTAAGATTGAGCTCTTTCGTGCAGTACAGGCTGTCATCGAAGTGAATCTAGCGACGTAAGTGGAAGAAGAGCGCGCCTCGGCTCCGCTCAATGAGCTGGCTCATGAGAGTTGAGCAAGCCTATGCGGACTGAATGCGGTGTCAGCGAGCACAAAGTTATCAGCATCTGTGTTCAAACCCTGATGGGATCTTGAGTTTTGAGGTGAGACAGGGATCAAAGAAGGGAATCTCTTGGACGTGTGCGGAGGACATCCCAGATCCCAGACCCACACCAGGGGGGCTTCACAAGTGCTGTGCTGTGCTGGCTGGCTTTGGGAGCGGGCTCTGGCACTGTTTCTCGGATCCAGGCGGCCGTTGTCTTTTTCGTTCCACTGTTTTGGAGATCTTGCCTGTGTGGGTGTGAATCAAGAGAGTGCAGGGTTTGCAGAATATTTGTCTCATCAACTCGATTGCAGTGCAGTCTCGTGCATGGCATGCGCACCATGGACAGACAAGCTCAAGTCCATACATCTTTCTAGAACCAAACCCCAGGTGCTGGCGCCTGTACCCAAGTCTAGCGTCAGAGTGTCTTGAGAAGATGCTGGAGTGCACCCCTGACACCCCTGCTAAATGATATGGGCGTGACTATTGGGGTTTGCCGACCGACTGTGACCATGTCGATCCGGTGCTTCTTCCTACAGGTGCCGGCTATAGTCATACTCAACAACCAGGAAGCGCATACAGTATTCTTGAACTAATTTGTAGAGACTTCTGTCGACGTGCGACATACTGGGGGTGTGATGAAGTGTTATTCTTGCACATCTTCTTCCTCTCTCGCGAGATTTGAGTCGAGTCGCCTTTGCGAGCCTCGTTTTGGAAAACGACACTCTGCAAGAGGCACATGATTACCTTCAGGCCATCATATATGGCTCGTAGGTGCCAAATAACGACTGAATCAAATGGTAAAGAAGTGCTTTGGCCACTTATGCCGTGACACAAAGACGCCTTTCTTGCTCTCACATTGCCACTCCTGGGATGAAAGTTTGGCGGTGTGCATTCACCCTGGTGATGTTCTGCTTCGCCATGCCGATCCTTTGGCAGGAGACAAAACGCAGGTACTGTCCCTCTAGGGGTAAATCTCGCCTATGCTAGCAATGGTCCATGTCACGTCACAGAACATCCGGAATGATTTGCAGATATTGTACAGAATCAGCGCCAGGAAGGGGGGCCTAAATGCCGGGGGGGTCAAGGCCCTGGTCATTGCTTGCTCTCCTTGACGAAGTGGTGGCTGCCGGGGAAAGGAAAGCAACAGGCCGGGTGTGCAAGTGTGAGCTTCTGAAGATTGAAAGCCGAACTCGATACAGGATACCATTTGAGCCCTCCGAGCAGCCGGGTTAGAGCGTTTCAACACGATGCAAATGCAGTCGGGGTGCAGTTGCATGTCTAACAATCGACTTTGACCATCCTAATAATAAAGTGGGTGGCCAATTTGAGTAACAGCTAGCTATATGGCGCTCATGATAGCTACCGCTTCAATACCAAGGAGATTTTTGTTTATCAACTTGCAGGCTATGGAACTGAGTCCCTCCCTTTCCTAGCTTCTGCCTTCCAGGAGCATGGCCCAGCCAAATTTCGGCGTTGCGGTTTTGAGGCCCCCAAGCCATCTTAACCAGGGTTGGCGCTTTGACAATAGCGCCCCCACTCTCTGAAGGTAACCAAAGAGTCTCGTTTGGCACTTCAACTTAAACTCAAAACAGCGGATTCAAGGGCATAATGCCCCGGCATGCTACTATAGACATGTTAGTGAGTGCTCGAACGCTGGAACTTAGGAGGGAAGAAGAGGGCATTCTGCCCTCGACGATGGTGTAGCCCTGCAGACCATGTCACAGTATTCGGCTACCTTGCCCTGAGCTGCAAATGATCCCCAGACACCATCAAGACTAACAAGCAGCCGGATCGCTGATGGAAAAACGAGCCTTGGCAGTACTCACAGACAGCGCCACATCAAGGAAACCCATGGCCAGTCCCAGTCAACATGTTTTGGTTGCCGTATGCCGCACGGGTCAAGCAACATCGCGTCTGACTGTGTCTGCTGTCACGGAAATAGTGTTCCATCTGCCGACAAGATCTTGGATGACTGTAGTTGGCAGCTAGGAATTAGACTCGATGAGGGATTGAAGATCGTTTCATTTAGGCTTCAATGTTTATTATTAGCATATGTGTTTCTAAACTATTAAATCTAAGAAGCAAATACTTTGAAGATAGTACGGCCATTCTCATGACAGTCCATCTTCAGTGATGGCCATGAAGATGTGGTTTGTGACGGTAAGACCACAGCTTGCTAACATAGTGCAAAATACAGAGTACAGGGAGTGCGAGCGTGGCAGTTGGGCGTTAGCCTGCTCCATGGCAGCCATGTGAGTGAAAAGGGACAAGAGAGAATAACCACAATGAGACTCGTCTCAAGGTGGATATCACATAAACTCGAGTCTTTAGCCGCAGCAACCTTCCTAGCTTGTACCAAAGGCAGAGTCTAAGGAAATTATTAGTGTTAGTTAGGACCGTCATGGCCAAAACGGGCCCGAGTGCCTACCGATAAACTGGGCCCCGATTCCCTCAAAGCCGGTGGAGGAGTGGGGCCGCGGACGGTTCGTGAAACGGCCTAAACTCGCACTGTTCTGCATGTGGTGGCTTCCGGGCACATACAGTGGGTCCTGAAGACGTGCGGAAACAGGCATGCACAGGTCGCTCACGAATCTGATCATCATGATTTGTTTATCTTCGGCTGTGGCTTGACTGGAAGGCAGCCTGTGCATTAGATCTCACCCGTATTCGCGTTGAAAGGAAGAGTCATCGTACCCATTGATCTTGTTTGTTTGGCTCTCAGATCGAACAGATCCTTGTGTGGCCTTTGTCGAAGAGTTTGGCATTGTCACTTATCAATGAGCACAAGCTGAAGTTCAAGTATCTCGTGTGTGCTTGAGGAAATGATGGAAGGCTATGAAATGTTTCATAGAGCCGTACAAGACAGGCTGAGCGAGGATGCGTAGCTCTGAGGAACCAGTGTGTGGTCATGAGTTGCAGTTGAAGTAACTATTGACTGGCTAATAAACTCTGAAGTTGAGAAGCGCACATCGGATTCTTATAAAGGGAGTGCCCTTGGGCTCAGGTTTAGAGCCAGGGGGCATCTCACTCTGTTGACTTACACATGGCGACGCGCCAACTCAGGTATGGCTCATGTCTGCAGCCTCAGATGCATGGGTGGCTTCTCATTCAGAGTGTGAGGGTGGGCGGTTGTGAGGCTCCGATTCTGTGGACCTAGCCAGTAGCTTGCCATCTTTGGGGTAGGTCTACACGATTGTAACTATATCCGACACTGGAAAATGGAGGCCAGCATTAAGTATAGTACATTTTGCTGGGGGTCAAATTCGCATGGTTGTTGTTGTGCAGTTAAGGCCTGTATCCGTCCAGCTGTGGAATATCGGCACAGGGAAAGTTTCTAAGAGCAGTTGATCATCTGCTCAGCTTCACCTGTCTCTGGCTCATAAAGCAGTAGCAGTAGATGACCAAGTTTGAGGCCCCCGGTAACGCAACTGGATAAATCGTGGACTACTACTCTTTGCAGTGAGTTGCTAAAAAGACAACGACGGTTTTTCCTCACCTGCTGTGTGTAGTAAAACAGGCGAGAGCCGAGCTGCTGGGTTCAAGGTTACGCCGACTGTCCTAACTTTTGAGTTATGAATCTGGGGTATGACAACTATTAGACAGGGGTAACTGGACCTGAGACTTGGGGTTTGGAGATAGTGGGGGAGCTGGGGAGTTTGTGAGAGGCACATCCCAACAGATAGCTCGTGCGACGACGCAAACTTGGAGAAGGCACATGCAAGTGCAGTGCGACAGGACATTCTTTTCCTATTGGGTCTTTCGAAAGGGGAATAGGTGTGGAAGATGGGTGTTTAGGCCAATTGGCCATTGTACCGAAGGTGGTGCTGGGGGGGTCAAAGGCTTCGAGAAGGTCTTGAACCGGTCAAGTACCACACTCATGTGTGTGCATTTTCGTAAAATTCACAGCTAGTACATGGCACCCTCATATTGCAAATGCAAATGCAGTATCCAAAATGATGGTGGACTCAGGATCAGATCCTAGAGGGCCACAGGAACCGGCCACAGGCACAGTCTGACGCCGAGCGATGCCATAGCCAATCCCAGAGGCACACTGTTGTGATCTTGTGAGACTGTTGCAGGGGTCGACACACAGAGAAGGCTTCCAGAAGGCGACACGTAACTTAACAGGAAACCTTCTAGAAGACCGCGAATAAGGGCGATCAGCGCTTGCGAGAGTGATGCTTACATGCGGACAAGGGACCCCTACCGAGCTGTATAGTTACTCACCTTCACCTGACCCTCAAGTTTACCACCTCCAGTTCTGAAGTCCCTATGGAGATAACGTGAGAGACTTGTTTACGGCCGCAATGAGTGCGCACTGATCAGTTCGGCAGCGTCTATGTTATGCGCATGGGCCTTTGCCACTCAATGACTCTACCGTCAACATTTGCACTTTGGCAGGGCGATGCTCGGCGCTTATCACATTGGCGATTTGCAGTCATTCCCAGCCTTGAGTACGCGTCCAGTGTCTGTTTATCGTTGCACAGGCTGCGTGTTGCATACGTTGGTCGCTGCTATATGCTATCAGCCAAGATGTGATGTGATTGATGACGCAGTTAATGAATGTGCGGGCTACATTCTAGAATGTATCAAGGAAGCCTTCCCGCGTGCCACAGCATCCACCCATCCACCACACCAACTTCCTGGCCTCGCTTCTCTGTGACTGTTAGAGCCTCCAATCTGCCTTGCCATACTTCCAAGAGACAGAAAAAGCCCTATGATCGCCAATCAGGAACCAATAACGGAATTGAGATGTGTCACGCAAATTATGCGCCTGTGACAATATCTCTCCAAGGTTACATGTAATCTTTGGGGTCGTGTAGGCTGTAGCCCGCAGTTCAACTGCATATAGCTACCATCTTTTTTTACGTACTAGCAAATCCTGATAGTAACTCTGACCTATTGAGTTCTATGCAGATAAGAACTCAACCCCATGTTTCTGCTAAATGTGCGGTAGCAAGCCACTCGACGCCTCTACGTGACATTCTTCTTATCTCCAACTCGGAGGCTTTGTGCCTCAGCCTCCAATCAGTGGCTAAAGGGTCGGAAGGAGTCTTGTGTGAATATTTGGAAGGCTGGGTCTTTGTGTGTGCTACCAGTCAATCTGCACCGTTGAGGCTATCATGGCTTGGTAGATGCCGCACGGTTGAGTTAATGTTAAGGCACGACTGCGTGTTATCCTCATGCACGACCTAAAGTGATCAGTGTAAACTTAAGGGGTTTTTGACAGAATTACACAAGTCGTCGTGATTCCACCAACTGCGCGTTGTTTGTGTCGGAACAACTGACCATGCAGTTCTATGAAGCCCAGTGCACAAGGTATCCGGGCCATTAATGCGCTTTGCCTCAATCCCACCTCGATATGCATAAGAATATGAACCGCTAGAACTGTAATTGGCTCATAGGAGAAGCAATTAATGACTGGTCGCCTTGAAGCTGAACCATGACGAGTTCATGCGACAGCGCGATCTTGTCTCGTACTCTAAACAACGGGCGTCAATTGCCTAGATGCCACACCATTGCCCAATTCAACTATTCACTTATGAACAGTATGTTTGCTGGATTCTGTAGCTTGTATTGAAGCTGGTCAGTCGATAGATCGTCGGAGACGTCGATGGGAAGGCCGATCTGTGACTGGAGAACTGCCACAAACGAAGATACATCGAGGGTGGGTTTTAAGATGAAGGAAAGCTTGTGACAACAGTCTTCCTACATTTTGGTGACGCACCTAATTGATTGGAGACCAGAACTCGTCGTCAATATGCATCTCTTAGCTACTGGGTGAACACTTCCATCCAACAACAGGAGATGAGCCGCTGGGCTCAAGTCAATAGCTGATATAGTATATGATAGAGTAATTCTAAATTTAATTGTAACTGTCTGTGTTGGATCGGACCTTGACTGAATGAATGGCAAAACACCCAAGAAAATTCGTGGTGGTTGTGAAACCTCCCTACCCTGTGTTTGCCTGACTTCCTTTGGCCAGCCATGATCAGTCCTTTTTGAAGGTTCTCACAAGCTGTCTAGAGTCTACATGCGGCATGAGTAAGGTATCAACGATGTGAAGAAAGATAGGAGTACGGTAAATCGTCGTTCTTAGCTTTCTGATGATTGACCTAGAGTGGGCTGTAGAACCCTATCAGTTGGTACCGCCAAGGATAGAGCTACTGCTGTCGTCTCTTTTTTCTGGGAAAACTATATCTTAGGGAGTCAGTGAGCCACAAAACTTGAGTAATTTTGGTCTTCAGAGTCAACATATCAGAAGTATAATACCGGTGATCAAATTGTCATATGTGGCAACATACTAGTTTCGCATTGCACCAGCACGCAGATCTTGGAGTATTGTTAAAATACCTTTATTATCGAGGTTTATATAAGTGATGTGTCAGAAATCTCAAGAGTATATGGTAAAGATATCTCGAGGGGATAGTTTGATAATGCAAAGTACACAAACTTAGCAACTTCAAACATCACATCAATATCTATGACTGCAGTTTGATAACTGTTCAAATGGATCCTCTTACCGGCTGAATCTGACTATAGAACCGATTGGAAAATCGAATTTAGCTCCTATAAGTTCACGAGAACGACTTCCGTTTTGATTGTTGGTTTTATATTTTCTTTGCAAGGTTTGAATTTTATGCTACGCTTTGAGCTAACTCAAGTCCAGTATACTTAAATAGCTAGCTCTAGTAAATAAAAATTGCTTATGGCATTCATTACTTTCTTGCTGGTTGTCACAACGGAGCCTACGACATAGATTTTCACGAGGGCAGACTGCTCCATGGACCTACTTTATGGCTGGAATATGCTGAAGCAGATTGCATTTTAGCTTCCTAGGCCTTTTAAAAGATATCATGAAGTAATCAGTAGTCCAATAGTGAGAAACTAGACTGAACTCTTCAAGTTTCCTTACTGAAAACCAATACACATACAGATAAATCAAACATCAATTTCTTCCATCTTGAGATACATCTCAAAAGGAGAACCGGGCATCATAATCACTTTTTCAATTGCTTGTACTGTCCTCGACACTGTCATGGCCAATTGGGATTTTGATCCATACGTTAACAGTCCATAGGTTCTCTTCAAGATCATCTATATCACTGAGCCAATACTCTGGCAATGGCTTACGACTCTCAAAAGTTCATTTACACAATACGAGGAGAGGACTGTGATAGAACGAACCATGTTTTAATAAAACACACTGGTTTGATAACCTTTGCCTTATTTCCCATTCGAAATTTCTATATATAAGTCCCTTAGTTCATACAATATCGCCTGTTATACTCAAACAAACATATACCCGTGTTCTCAAATAATATACGCCTATACTGTTTCAAGCTCTTAGATTAGCTTCTATATTGTTTAACACCATCATAGTGCGTCTGTCGGAAAAATAGAGAGTCTCTGTATGCCTCTCAGATTTGCGGATGTTCTGGATGTGCCGTCCGCATATGTCGATCGAAGTTGTCTTTCCGTGAGTACACATGGCCTGACATGGCTTTGCGGCACCCTTCTACCTTGCATTGGTAGCCCTCGCCTTTGCGATGTGTGCGGGTGTGCCTGATCAGGTCTTTCTGAGTAGCAAAAGACTTGTCACACCCTGAGGCAAGACATGAGAAGTACTTCATGTGGTATTTTTGGTGTTTTCTATGAGTTGTTAGTTGTAGGCGTTGAGGTTGGGACTTAGTTAAACTTACGCAAGGTCGGATGGACGTCGGAATGTCTTGCCGCAATGGCAGAGATTTGGCTCACCACTGCCATCGGCTGAGTTCATCCAGCTGTAGGAGTCATCTTGTAAGTTGGGAGGACTTGAAGTGGCCACTGAGGAAGAAGATGGTGGTGCACCACTGTGTTCTTGAGACTGCCACATGTGTTGATGATCTTCTGATTGCTGAGACTCATTGTAGTCCCCCGGTCTGTAGGAGTGGTTGCAGTTTGAGGCTGACTTGCTGGCATAGTAGCTACCAAAGGCATGGTAACGAGGATCGGATGTCGTTGGCTCGTTGTAGTAGCTTGAGGAGGACGAGCCAGCCCATCCGTGGTGGTAGCGGGAGTCGGAGTCAGAGTCGGAGTGGCGAAGCTGATCCGAAGATAGTTGGCTGTGGTTGCGACTGTAAAATGCCATTTCGGAGAATAAGAATTGCTTGTGGATGGTAGTAGTGCTGTGTCGATCTGTTGCTCGGTATCCATAAGCGGGTAGACAAAGGCAATTAAATTCGCCTTCAATCTGTGTATGATCGGGTAGCCAGGTAGCTATGTAGCCCTGACTAACATAGATTGGGCACGATTAAGCATATCGCTCTACAGTCAGTCGTCCATCGAGTGTGTAAGCCTTCGTAGGGCTCTGGCTTCTATGGCTGCCAGCATAATAGCCCGGTCTGCAGGGCAGCCGAGTGTAGGTACATACGCAGGGCCAACGCAGAAGTAGAAGCATCGGGACCCAGCGGGGCCTAGTGGACGGCCCGCTAGCTGATCTGCTTATGATAAACGAGAGATCCTGTAGGGCAAGAGGCCAACATGAGGCTTTTGAGAGGCCCACGTCAGAGGGGGTCAGAAGTTGGGAGGGGCGGGCTAAGCTGCAAGTGATGCCCAACACAATACGACACGTCGGCCACGAGAGCCAATTGCAGCGAAACACTCCAAACCCAACCGTCACTTGCGGCCAATAATAAAAGGTAAGCCTCGCTTCTTCTGGAATTCGATACAGGAGCCCGCTTGCATCGACACCGAGTTTCAGCTTAGGCAGGATTGATCTCATGAGCACTATTCACTGGGCATCGACAGTGACAAGTGTGGGTTGGGAGATGCCCTATATGCATCTATCGTAGCCTGGCATCTACATCATAATAGAACAGGCCCACGTGGACTTGTTTTGTTACTCGGTAACATTGGGTGCCAGCTCCCAATGTACAACGGTCATCGCTACCACGCAGCTCTCCATGGATTCGACATGATGAGACCCTTGATATCAGGCATTGCGGAACCACGAGACAACTACATAGTATGCCCTGACCATGCATTATAGGCTAAGCCGATGTGTTATCCGTCGATCATCTCGGAACGATTCTTAGTGACGTATGTTTCGGCATATGATACTCGGCAATTATGACAACGCTACGTCGACTTGAAGTTGAAACCCTTGGAATAACAAGCAGTTGACAATGACAGTCTACAGGAACGACACAGTGGCCATCGTCCTGAGACGGACACGGCCAAGCCGGGATCTTCTCTTATACCAGTCACGGACTCTAAAAGAACTCGAGATGAACAAATTTCAAACGAAATCCATGCAATGCAACTTGTCTCGATGATGAAGCAGAGTGCCGATGCCAACAGTGCCTTTATTATAGGTCTGGTCAATTTTGAATGCCGTAGATGGAATGGGGATGGATTCAAGATACTCGACCTAAACACTTTCATTGATCAAAACCCGACTTAACAATTCGCATTCAATCGTAGTCGAGACAGCAGTCTAATCTACCTGTTCACGCTATTCAAATCGACCATCAGTATGGAAGAGTGGAAGCCGTTAGCGTCAAGCTAACGAGCTATAGCAGAATATTATCTCGGTTCGGAAGTATGCAAGCAAGGGACGTCCCGATGTCAAATTTGTCCCAGGCCCAGTTTGCTCGTCCATGTCCAGCTAAGTAAGGCCCCGGTCTAAGTCTGTTGTCATTATTTCATTCGCAGCAGGAACTTTAGGGCTATTTACTGTTGATTCCTCCTACGATCCTATTTCCGTTTACGCGTCCCCCTTGATGACTTGGAAGTTAAATTACCGCGCTCTTGACCACGCGGAAAGGTTCGACTGGCTCTACCGTGATCAGATGCTTTGGGGGGCAGTGCAGGCTTGGCCGTGGGGTCAAGCTAATAGGCCAACGACGTATGCACGCTGTCTTCCTGGATTGACAGTGGACTGTAATGAGAAAACTTGGGGATATGGAGGGGAAATATAATGAGTTGCATCACGTAATGGACGTTCTACAATCCTTTGGAATAGAGATAATAACAATGTCGTACAAAGGCCACCTTGGAGTTGAGCTCACAGTATTAAAAACTACGTACATACTCCACACAGTGATAGTACGGGATGACGTTGCCGTTGCCAAGGGTCTCTGGCGTCTTGGGGTCTTGGATTGTCCCTGGAGAGAGCATTGAGCGCACTACCTAAGGTACCGCCGGCTTTGGCGGCGGCGGGCAGGGCAGTTGTACAAACCCCACCGGAACGTCTATCTCTTCCATCTTCCATCCCTCCTCTCCTCTCATTCTTTTCAAGGCGAGAGCTTTGCAAAGCTCTAGGACATTTCACCACCGGAACATTGACAATCGCTAGTTATCGCTGTCGTCATAGACTTCGGCGACGCCAACTACAACATGGCGGCTTTCCTGCGCGGCAAGCAGACGGGCATGCAGAATGACCTATCAGCGAGCATCAGACCTGAACTCTTCATGCCCGACGATCAGGCTCGCTATGGCATCAACTCTCAGATTAGGTATCGCTCCGTCTCGCCCAACATGTATCATGTATGCATGCCCCAAAATGATCCAGCTGACCATCCATTCTTTGTTACAGCTGCTACGCTTACGACCCAGTCCAATCTCTCCTAGCTATCGGAACTGGTGAAAGCAAGTTTGGCCCCGGTAAAGTCTACATCTTCGGTCAGCGACGTGTACACAAGATCCTCGAGCCTCCCCGACGCACATCCTTCCAGATCATACAATTTTCTGCCAACCGCCTTGTTACCGTCGACGCGAAGAACGAGTTGGGAATATGGGACCTCAACACCGGCGAGCGCATCGCCGCTCTGGTTGTCGCTGGCCAGGTGGTTTCTTTGGTGACGGATCCTATGCTTGACTGGGCTTTTATCGGATTGTACAATGGAGACATCATGGCCTTTGATCTGGATAGAGGAAGCCTGGCCCGTTCCTTCAGACTTCCCAACTTCTGGAAAGAGAAGAACCCTGGCGCCACCACTCCGAACCTCATAACCATGTCTCTTCACCCCCGAGACGTCGGTAAGCTCCTCTTGGGATACACCCATGGCGCTGTTGTCTACTCGTTCAAACAAGCCAAACCTGTCAATTACTACGAGTATGTTGTTCCAGCAGGCGCTCCGGGAGGCAACGGTGCAGCTGTTGAGACGGTTCGAAAGCCTCGACTTACACATGCACTCTGGCACCCCTCTGGTACATTCATCCTGACAGCTCATGATGATGGAAGCTTGGTGTTCTGGGATCCAAAAGCCGAGAAGATTGTGATGGCGAGAACCCTGACTGACTTCAACGTCGACCAACCCTCGTCGGAGACTCCTACACCTGCTTTACCTGAACCCATCACTAAGATCGCTTGGTGTTGCAAAGAGAATTGCGACGATAGTGGCCTTCTGATTGCAGGCGGACAACGCCCTGACGCATCGCCCAAGGGCTTGACATTTATTGACCTGGGCCAGACACCGGTCTATGCGACCTCGACCTGGCAAATATTGGCTAATTACTGCAGGGGGAAACGTCAGAATGCCCTTCCTCTTCCTTCTGGTGCGCAAGCGATTAACTTCCTCCTCATTCCACGATTTTCTCCTCACTTTGCTGGCGCTCAAGACCCGATCGCCGTCATGGTTCTCCTCTCGTCTGGTGAACTCATCACGCTGAGTTTCCCCTCTGGCTATCCGATCAGTCCCACCAACCAGCTCCATCCCTCCGTTTCTTTTGTTCATCCATTTGTGACAAAAGTCAATGTGTCACCTCTCGAACGTCCCCGGTGGCTCTCCATGTTCGAGAAGCGTAACCAAGGCGAGCCGCTGCTTAAAGGAGGAGCCGAGGCTTCGCGACCTCGGAAAAGATTCGAAGAGAGAACCATAATCCAAGCCGCTCATGCCGATAGTACAATCAGGATCTGGGACTCGGGCCATGCTGACGAAATTGAAAATGGAAACCAGCTTCAAGTCGATGTCGCTCGAGCACTGGACCGATACGATGATGTAGACATAACCTGTATGAATATGGCGACTAGCACCGGAGAATTCGTCGTAGGAACACGCACGGGAGAGGCTATCATTTATCGATGGGGTCAGAATCGCTTTTTCGGCAAAGATAAAGCTCTCCAGCTTGACCCCAATCCCAAAGGCCTCACGGACATTAGTTCGAGAGCAGAGCCGGGTCTGAAAGAGGGCTTACAGCCTCTCGTTCTCTACGAGATGATGATGGGCCCTATCACAGCTATACAGGTATCCAACGTTGGATTCGTAGCCGTAGGCTCAGAGCTAGGGTTCCTTACACTGATTGATCTTCGCGGGCCTGCTATATTCTTCCAGGCACCCATGACGGATTTCGCCAAGCCAGATAAGCGATCTTCATTCCTGAAGAGTCACAATTCTTCGTCGGGCCTCCAGAAAGAGTGGCCTGTTGTAATTGAGTTTGGTGTCATGACCTTGGACGAGGACAAATATTCGAGCATTTGCTGTTTTGTCGGAACAAACCTAGGCAAAGTCATCACCTTTAAGCTTCTGCCTGGCCAAGACGGCACATACTCTGCGTCGCTTGCAGGCGTTGTATCGTTCGATGGGAAGATCATTTCACTCAACCCCATCGAAGCTGATACGGGCAAGCCTGCCCATGCTACTGGACCGATCGTGGCAGGCCTCAGAGAAGGACGCCAGGTCAATGGCGTACTTGTTGCTGGTAAGTGGCGCATAACTTTGGCTCAAATTGGCCCAACTAACAAGCGCGATAGTCACGCAAACAGAAATCCGAATCTTCAAGCCAGCCAACTCTAAAGGCGCGTCAAAGGAATTTGATAGCATCCTCTGTGATTCTGCATGTGTAGCAGAGCTCGAGTTACAAGGATTTGCCGTTGTTGGTGTGTTTGGTGACCGAACTGCTCGCGCATTCTCAATTCCTGGTCTCAGAGATATCGGAAAGGCCGATCTTCCTATGATAGATGTGACGCGGAGTACAAACTCAGTTGTTACTCAGACTGGTGACATTTTTGCTTGGACAGGACCAAGTGAGCTTGCTGTGATCCACGTCTGGGGAACGGGCAAAGGGCTTCAACAGTCTCCGGATACGCTGATAAACCCCAAGCTTGAGTGCCCACCTCGGCCGACAATTTCAAATATACAGTGGATCTCGGGCAGCCAATATATCTCCCCTACCGATCTTGACCTGCTGGTTGGAGGCCCAGATAGGCCTCCCAGCAAGCGAATGATGGACGCAGCTGCAGCAGAGCAACGAGCTGCTCGGGCTGGAGAGCCAGCCGCCGCATCGGGATCGGGCAGCCAGGAAGGCTGGGGAGACTACTTGACGAGACAGTTGAACGAAAGAACCGAGAAGTTGAACATGATGGGTGACAATATGGAGAACCTGCAGAACAACAGCGCTGGATGGGCGGATGATGTAAACAAGTTCCTCAACAAGCAAAAGAGGAACGTCGTGATGGGTGGCCTCAAGAGCAAGTTCTTTTAATGTGGAATCAAATATATCCAAGAGTTATGATGGTGGACAGGCAACCAGGTTAGTTACTTTTACAATGAGGTACCAAGGCAGAGTCCTGGTCAATTTACGAGTGCAAATGGGTATTTGCTCCAAGATATCGACAGCGAATCACGCTTTAAGCTACGAGTTTTAACTAGGGAGTGAAAGGAGTGTGCGGCTTTTGTCTTATTGAGTTACGACTACTACATAGATCGTCTCGCAACTGATATCCTGGGGTCAGTTGAGGGCGCTTCTTGCATCGCAGTATCATCACTGGCCACTTCTTTGAAAAGGATAGCGAGGTATCCGGGGTGGCTTGTCGGACACGCGATTAGAGCCATCTTGTTCAGCACGGATTTCCGGCACCATTCTCTCTGTTCGAGCAGTAAAGGACTGGCCATTGGAGCCATAGTAACCATCGCTCGGGGGTGCACTCTCGGAGAAGCCTTCGTATTCACTTGAAGCCTTGGAACTTACCGGTGAGACCGGCTCTACATGTCTGAGCGGTGAGTTGCCAGACTTCTGCCAATTTGTGGGAGGCACTATCTGAATATGCTTCATTGACTCCTTAGTCGATGAACTGGGACGAGTAGAGCTGTGGTTATTATTAGCGAGTTCGACATAATTCCTTCGCCACTGCTCTATGGTATTAGACAGACGAAGAATCTCTTCCTCATGTTTTTCAGCCCTGTTCTGCGATTCAAGTGCTTGGGCTTGCGTAGTCTGAACTATGCCTTGGTATTTCGATACCTTGCGTTGGGCAAATTGGAGTTCCTTGAGTTTTCTCTTTTGCTGGCTCGCCAATAAACAAAGCGAAAAAGAGATGGCCGTCATCAGAGTCAAAGCAACAGCCAAAATGATAGCAGCTAGATATGAACCTTTCGGATCACCGTAAACAAAGTCGGACGAGCAAGATTCGAGCTCTTTATGCTCAACAACAGGAATAGGAGCCATATCGAAGGGCTACCTTGCGAGATGCTACAGGCTGGAAATTGCCAGTAATTTGATTCGAAGAGGTTACTCACCTTGGACACCGAGAGAGCATGCAAGTGGCAGCGTTTTAAAGTTGCTGGAGAATATGCTGGCTTTTAGAGCTTGTGTTGGTAAGACGAATCGATATTCGAGGAAGCTACCTCGACTATAATATAGTAGTGGAAAAGACAATATTCATCTTCAAGACTGAACATTAATATAAATCAGAGGAAAAAGAATGTAAGAACTATTAGCTTGCGTGATCGAACAATAGCTTTGTTTGTCGAGGCCAAGGGAAGGACCAAAGGCTGTGAACATTCCCATATCATGTTCTTGAAATCGGCGACAAGCTGTAGGAATATAGACTAAAGTGGGTAATTAGGAATTGTAAGTTGATATTGATCGTAAGTATTGTTGACAGGACAACCGGACGCATCAGCATCAAGCCCTCGAGCTTCTTTGAATTTCGTGAACCTCCGTTAAAATTTGGCAAATGATGGAACAAATTTGAGTAATGCCTTCAGAATAACATTTCAAGGCAAATCGACTTCAGCTGTATTGGGAGATGTAAAGCGTCCTCAGGGAGTAAGAAAGCTTCTTCAAGATACTAAAATTAACTAGTTCAAAGGTCTGCTAAGATATACTAAACTCACCCAAATCTTTGATCTACTTACTATAGATGTCTCAAGTTTCTATGGCTTCCCTGGGGCATATGCCGTAATAGCGACACAATTGTGCTCGAGAAAAAGTGCTCCGGGTTGGTATGCACAACCTATATAAAAGATAGAGACAGACAGAGAGAGATAGTAAACTCAACCATAGAGCTACTGAAGGTAAATCGTAGTTTTGTTCGTTGAAAGATACCCGTTAGCTTGAAATGGCAGCACCTATCCTAGTACACGTATTCAAAGTTCGGGTTTTCCTTATCCGTCATATCCATAAACGCAGTAGTGTTGGTAGTAAAATCATGGCCCGCTGCTCGTAAAGCTTCACGGTGCTGCTCTTTCCGTTTGTTCTCCCACATGAAGGCATATCTAAAGACGAAAAACAGGGCGAGCTCGATGCAGTTGGCGACAAGAAGTGATCCGATACCAAGACGGTAGGAGGGTGCCTGTTCGGGGCGATAGAAAAAGGGGCTGGCAATGTTGCCAACACAGGCACCAAACCAAATCATACCAGAAACAATCATCTTTTTGGACTGCCCTCCAGTGTTTGAAGTGATGAGAGAGAGACAAATGACAAATGATGCCTGGTACGAGCCAGTGAGGTAGCTACACAAAGTTAGAGGACAGCAAGATAAGAAAGATCCAATACACTTACAAGCAGATCAAACGGCCGGCGTAAGCATCTTCTGGCGCCAGAAGAAAGCCGAGCGCTCCGGCTATAGTTGGTATCATGAAAATGGCGCTGACCAGAGTTCGGCTATTGGGAGGCATATATTTGTTTGCCAGAGCACCAAGTCCGATCCAGATGACCACGAGGGCTCCCTGGGGAATGCCCAGCAGGGCCGTATGTAGCGTATCAAACCCAAGACCCTGGATGACTAGCGTTGAGAAGTTTGAAATTCCGCCGTTGGGGACATTAGAAACGAACCCAAGCAAGGTGAATAGCCATGTCTTGTAGTCGAGATAGGCTTCTTTGATTTGACCCCAGTTGATTCTTCGCTGTTCGATGCCAGTTTGGTTGCGTCGCATTCGAGCGATCATGATGAGCTTCTCGTCGTGAGAGAAGCCTCGAATGGTGCGGGGAGAATTGGGTAGTAGCAGAACGAGAGCGATGGCCCAAGCAGAACAAAAAGCACCGACTACAAGGAACTCATAACGCCACGACTGAAGCGCTCCTTTGATATTACCAATGGCATAGCCTGTGAAGGAGATGTTAGCTATGACTTGGGAGAGAGTAGGTCGAAGAACTAGCCAATCAAACCTCCGCCAGCAACCCCTATACCGTTGAAAGCATACCAAGCTGATATACGACTTGGTTGCTCTTCACGTGTGAAGTACATGGAAGTAATGAGCATGAAAGCCGGGTCTGCGATGGCTTCAAATGCACCGGAGAGGGTTCTAAGAGCGAGAAGACCAGCAAAGTTCTTTGCGGTGGCTTGCGTCATAAGGAGAGCACCCCACATGAGAATATTGAAGGCCAAGTAATAACCAGGAGGGCTGCGCTGCATCAGGAGGTTCGAGGGAATAGCCCAGATCAGCCAACCAAAGTAGAAGCTGCTCGAGAGCCAAGAGTACTCGTCACCTCTAAGTTTGAGATCATCCTTGAGACCAAAGATGGCAGCATAGGAACTAGGCATGGTTGGTTAGATGTCTTGGTCCTCCGAGTGCTGTGTAGGTCAAACATACAGTGTTGTTTTATCAACATAGTAGAAAAAGTAGCAAACTCCCAGAACAGGGATTATAAGTCGGTCTAGTTTCCTCCTAACTTTCTTCTCCAGGATTGGGTCGATTGAATCGTCGGTTGGATATTGTGCAAGAGCTTCGGCGTATATTCCGTCTCCCTGTGGTTTGTCGACATTACCAACTTGGACACTGTCAATCCTGCTAATTCTATCGCCTGGCTGTCCCATCTCTTGAGCCTGAGCCTGTTCGAGCTCACCTTTTTTGGCGTTGGCATCGGCCATTTTGATTGCGAAGAGTGTTTGACTTGCACAAACTGAAGAAGGGGGGGAGGGCGATATCGGCTTTTATAGCCCGAAGATGTCGGCCGATAAAGATCTGAGCCGTTGCTTTTAAGATGGGGCGCCGTGCAGGAGCGAAAGACCTTCAATTCACTTGCAAGATCAATTCGAGGACGGAGCACCGAATAGCCCACGTACAGGGGGAGACTTAAGATACGTATGTGTACTTAGTAATTTTGTTAGATCTCAGGCATTGTAGTAGCTGTCCATCTTATTCCCAACCGATCTTCCTGCCAGGCACCTTGATTGTGGTGATAATCTTGAATATACCGGCGTGAGAATAAGACCGACCGTGGACCTAAGATTCCGATTCTTCGGCACTTAATCAGACTCCCGATGCTTTTATTAGTTCGGCCAACGGTTTCTACCGTTTCCAGTTTTGAGTCAGTTCCTCTCCAATAATAACGGCTCTCCATTGATGGATTAACTAGATTCAAGAACCCTCCAATAAAGTACGCCTCTCAGAATGGCATTAAATCCACAATCTGGGGAACTGTCGATAGATGAGGAGAAACTGTGGAGAAGTTTGGGGTAAGCTCAATGCCAGGATTACAAACCATGCAATCCGTGATATGACTGGAGATAGCATGGGATTGGGGGTTGACCAGGGGTTGGGGGAGGCGGAAAAACTCAGACTAGGGTCCTCAGTGACAAAAAGGCTTAGGGTAGTTAATGATTAACTTGGCTTGCTCTTTGACGACCTAATTCTCTTACCATGGTCTAAGGTCTTGGATTCTGTTTTGGTGTTCATAGCTCTGAGTGAGTTTAGCATGATAAGATTCAAGCTAGATATAAACATCCATATCATACAATGAATATTCACTGTCGCATACGTGCGAAACTTCACTTAATTGCAGAATACATAGAGATTGAGTCTTGCTCATTCGTGAATAAATCACGAACTTTTTTACCTGAAGAACAGACAATGGGGGGAGCATGGTCGAAGTATCCCAATAGAGCAGCGACATTTGTGTGATGAGACTATCTTATGAAATGCAATAAATTATTCAAGGGATTGGCACGGCAGTATAGCGACTCGGCTGCACCATCGGGAGGATTATAGGGGGAGAATAAGAAGAAGTAAAATTAACAGAAATAGCGAAGGAAAGTTTTTTTCCGGGGTTATTGCAACAGCTTGAGACGAGGGTTCCTGGCATGACGGCAACAAGTTCATTTATAGGAATGATTGGCCAGTCTTTTGTTAGGACATCTTTCGTAATCATCGATAATACCCAGCTATCATTGAGTTAACGTCCTTCGTGATGTCGATGGCATGACAGCTCAGTGACAGTCAATGAATTCAAGGTTCTTCGAACTGCGCTCCTATGCCGTACGTTTCAAGCTGAGTGTCCATGGCGTGAGCTTGTGGTGACTGACGTTGATGCGTCTGGGCTGCAGGCTCAAAAAGAACGTGTGACTGGAACAAGAGAAAGGGGACTGGGTGACGAATACATGCAACGCATGAAGTGATACAAAAAAGCCACAGTGCTTCGATGTGCCGAAAGGTAAGGCTCGAGGGAGGATCAATAGGCGTGGTCGACCATGCTGAAAAAGTGTCGTCCCTGGATGGCTGTCGGAGATAGGTATGTAACTGGACCGATGGCTGTCTCTCTACGGACCAGATAAAATCATCTTGCGATCGGGTCGAGTAACGGTCTTCGTAGCTAGCGCATCTGAACAAATTTCTCGTCAGCGGAGGAACTTGATTTCAACATCATAGCCTGCGGGGGGCTCAAAGATTCGTCAATAGAGAGTATAGGAGCAACGACTTACTCTGATTGTATGGTATCTTCCATCGTGAGACGCATTCAGAGCTTCATGCTCCAGCCCAAGAACCTAAGAATGCTGTGTCGTAAAGTTCAGGAAACTGGCGTACTGAAGGCTCGGCCGGGATCGTCGTTGGATATTGTTTGAGTAAAGACAGCAACAAGATGTAGGGAAAATTCCATCCATTTTATACGACGGTAAAGTGATGACGGAGTTTCCTCTACATCCCGACATCATAATCTCCATCTCGTTAACAGGGAGCCGCGGGACGGGGCGAGGCGAGTCGGTTGACACTCGCGTGCAAGCATCAGTAAGGGGGACAACATGGTGCTGCTGAAGATAGGGTAAACTGGCTGCACTAGTCTAATAAACTAATGTGCACCTAAGCGGACTGAAACATGGTGTTGTCATCTTGGATAATCAAGGGAGATTCGAGTGTCTCGGAGGTAAAAGCTCGCGGGAGATGAAGATGACGAGGGATGGAGTTGACAAAAAATGGGGAGAAGAAAGCAAGTGAGAGAAGAGAGAAGATGGATGAGGGAACAAACAGATAATGACTGAAATTTGAGTTTTGCGGCTGACTTTGGCAAGCAAGGCACCTCAGAAGCAAAGGGGGAAGAGTGCCTTGGATGAGTGACGGCTTTCTTGGCTGATCGGATCGGCTGGAAGGGGTTCGCCCTCTCAGACTCACCGCTACTGCGAGGCTGCTTCGAGTGAATCTGTCTATGGAAATTCATTGGTGAATAGCCAGTAATAAATTCTGCATGACGACTAAAACTGACAAGAGAGGTAAGGAAGGTCAGGGCTTCACACACAAGATGATGGTGTTGGACCAAGCTTGAATCCGCACGCATCTGTAAAAATAGGGGGGTGTTTTAGGCAGAACAGGATCACTACACACCCACTGAGAATCAAATTCACAACCAACAACGTACAACTTAGTCACCAGCCGACCTCCTGGAGACCTGCAGAAATCTTCAGCAGCCATCCTAATTAAATTTGAGTGTTTCTTGGCCGATAGGGATCAGTCCGTCTGTCAGAAATTGCAGAATCAGTGATTTCATACGAACTAATCGCTCAAGATGGCAGAACTCAAGTTCACGACATGTGACCTCACAATCATATCATCGACCTTTTGTATATTCTCATCCCGTACGCGTCCTGATTAACCGGGTCGACGGGAGTTTAGGTTGAGACCAAGTCTCAGCTCACCCCATACCTTTCCGTTTTCAACTGAAACACTTGAGAGGACATCGTTTTAACTTTTAAGCCCAAAATAAATGTCCACATCCGGCTATGTCGATACAAACTTCCGTGAAACTTGGCATCGGGCCATCGAAGCTCTAATAAGCGATCGATGGTTCAAGTTGTCATTCGGTTTCGGGGAGACTAGATGGAAATGCCGGATCCACCAAGTATTAGCGTTATTCTCTCACCGGTCGATATCATATCTCCATTGACGCCTTGCGGATATTCTGCTACACAGTAGCGTATCGGTGAGATGCCGCAATGTAGGGTCGGCGTTTACAGGTGTCAAAGTTGAGTCAGGTTGGGTCAACTTTGGGTCGAGCAGGTAAAGCCTCGCCCATTATGAGACCCAACCCCTCAAATTAGCCAACAGCGAGCATTTAGATCAATACGTACTCTCAAGGCTGACCGAATGCTGAAACTTCTCTTTTTATAGTTTGTTCTATTCTTAGTGCTATTTGACCAAAGCATCGCAGCGATCATTCTCATGACGAGTTTTCTACATCTTCGGTTAACCATAATATCCTTTTGTTGGTTAGATTGTGTTTCTTGGTGCTAATATGTGACAAGTGTTTACGTGACATTGTAATTCTCCCTGCCTTTATGGAAATCAAATGGCCTGAGCCTTGCATAACGCCTTGTGTAACCTGAGGTCTGTCCACCAAATTACAACAAGGGAGGCGGTATCACAAAGCAAGGATGAATTATTTCAACTACCAATAGCGATTGATCTCACTCCTGGGGGGGTTCCTTGACTAATTCATGTTGTTGAATTGATTATCATGTAGCTTAAGAGCCGGACTCCCCAGAGGACTGAAATTCTACAACCAGGTGCTACAGACACGGTCCAGGGAGAAGGGGAAAATCCATTCTCTCTGTCATTAGTCTAAGACATGAGCCACACCAATGGTATTGGCTTTGTCAGATGATGAATCCGTGGGTGGTTTTCTCTCTCGGTGACGATTGGGAGACTCGGCTGCATAACCCTGGCTTTGAATGATATACATCTTCTTTTTATGCCCTCCCTGCCTGTCAAGTCTGTCCACTTTTGGGTCGGATTGAGTTTTGATCCCACTTTTGGTTATCTTGGCCTCTTGAATTGCACTGATACTAACAACATATAGTAGCCGCTTCTCATATCACCTGAATTCTCCCCGGTAGCGAATTAGATCTTCTAACATCTAACGACTAAGGTATGGCTGCGTTAAACATTCATTAACGCTTCTTACTTCCAAGCAGCTCATAAGTACTGTTTTCACCTCAACTGCCTGATAGGTTAATTCCAATGAATCAAGTATGGATGTGTACAGGGAGGGCCGCTACATAAGCCGGCGGGCTTAGTAGCTTAGGTACACAGTGAATTTTCAAACCCCTCATTTCAGAAGTTATCAGTTCACAATGTATCCAATTGAACTTTTTGGTCAGTTCATCATGCCTGCAACCAGGAAGGCCTTGCTTGTGGGTGTTAGAATACTCGGGAAGACATTGGATCAGGTGGCGAGGATAAAGCACCGAAACAAGGAGCCAGCTAAATCCACATATTACCCAAAGATGTTCTGAGTCTATCTCAACATTTTGATAATTCAGCCTCAAATCTTGAAATTTCTGCCATCTCCTAGCCTCGTTTTCAACTCCCCGGACTGTTCGCTAGAGATTGCAGGCCCATGACCAACCAATTGAGCCTTGTGTAATTCGCATTACAGGGGTTCTGGTCCTGTCTTTTTGCTATCTGCCGCAGACTGACTCGCGCCTTGGAAGTTGATGTGCGTAGCCTGATTCCCTTTTACCTTTGATATGGATTGCATGAACGAGTGTTCTGTCTTGTATATAAACGTTACCTACCTATGAGGTAAAATTTGTTAGTCTCTCTATCTCGGGAACACATTCCACTTTAGACAGCAACAAAACCTCGTCTATTTTACATCGTGTAAAAAAAAAGTCCACTTTTACCCGCGGTTTCGTCACAAAGCAAAGACATTACAGGCCTGCCCGAGGCTCAAACCCCGTTCTTAGCGCCAGTTCAGCGCTTTGCTACGGGTCACCTCTCCATCAATTGCCCCGGTATCGGGTTGAAAACACTCAACTTTACACCTCGTCGACCTCCGAAAGCCGGGAGTGGGGGAGGAGGTGCCCCTCGTTACCTACCAAAATGCGGGGCAGAGCATTTACATTTTCGTTGACCTGAGCAAGAGCTCCTGGACATTCTTTTGCTTCCAACGAGAATCTCTCTATTACAACACCATAGATCAATTCATCGTCAACAATGCCTCAATCCGCCCTCCTCCTCGGTTCCGGCTTCGTTGCCACCCCCGCCGTCGAAGTCCTCGCCAAGGCTGGCGTTCACGTTACTGTCGCTTGCCGTACTCTCACCTCAGCCAAGAACCTCGCTGGAACTTTCGACAACACCAACGCCATTAGCCTCGACGTCAACGATTCCGCTGCTCTCGAGGAGGCTGTCGCTAAGCACGACATCACCATCTCTCTGATCCCTTACACATACCACGTTGCTGTCATCAAGGCCGCTATCAAGGCTAAGAAGAATGTCGTCACTACCTCTTACGTTTCTCCTGCTATGGAGGAGCTTCACGAGGAGGCTAAGGCTGCCGGCATCACAGTCCTGAACGAGATTGGTGTAAGTAATGGCATTCTGTCTTCCAATTATAGCTTGCTGACTATCTCAGGTTGACCCTGGGTATGCTTCTCGACCATCTACGACTCTGGCCATTCACTAACACATATAAGTGTCGACCACCTCTATGCTGTCGACTTCATCGACCGCATCCAGCAAGAGGGTGGCAAGATCAAATCTTTCAAGAGCTTCTGCGGTGGTCTCCCCGCCCCTGAGAGTATGTTTCCCAACCCAGTGGTCAATCATCACAGCTAACCAACTTGCAGACTCCAACAACCCTCTAGGTACTCCAAATCCCGATCATGACTCACGCCGCCGCCACTAACTACGATTAGGTTACAAGTTCAGCTGGAGCAGCCGAGGTGTTCTTCTGGCCCTCAAGAACAACGCCAAGTACTACGAGGACAACGAGCTGGTTGACATCACCGGTGTCGACCTCATGGGCACTGCCAAGCCTTACCACACCGGCTACTTGGGTTACAACTTCGTTGCCTATGGAAACCGTGACAGCACTGGTTACCGTCAGCGGTAGGTTAGGGAAGAAATACTTTGAATGGAAGTGACTGACCTCTATAGCTACCGCATTCCCGATGCCGAGACCGTCGTCCGAGGAACCATTCGCTACAATGGTTTCCCCCAGTTCGTCAAGGCCCTCGTCGACATCGGCTTCCTCAGTGTTGATGAGCAAGACTTCTTCAAACAGGCTATTCCCTGGAAGGAGGCCCTCCAGAAGTTCATTGGTGCCAGCTCATCAAGCGAGGAGGATCTGATCAAGACTGTCCTCTCCAAGACCTCTATCAGCGACGAATCTGTCAAGAGCCAAGTGCTGGCTGGACTCAAGTGGAGTAAGTCTAAAGTGCTGGCGGTCGTTACTGAACGCATGCTGATCCACGATTAAAGTTGGTGTCTTCTCTGATGCCAAGACCACCCCTCGCGGAACAGCCCTCGACACACTGTGCGCCACTCTTGAGCAGAAGATGGCTTATGAGGAGGGCGAGCGTGATCTTGTGGTGAGTACCAATAGGGAGCTTGACTTAAACTTGGCGTTCCACTGACTTGCACCCAGTTCCTCCAACACACTTTCGAAGTCGTCAACAAGGACGGCAGCCAGAACACCTGGACCTCCACCCTTATCGAGTACGGTGCTCCTGAGGGTTCCGGTGGCTACTCCGCCATGTCCAAGCTTGTCGGTGTTCCTTGTGGTGTTGGTAAGTTTCCCCTACGAGATTGAGCAATCGAGGGTGACATATACTGACCAATTTTGTAGCTACCAAGATGGTTCTCGACGGTACTATCACAGATAAGGGTGTTGTCGCCCCTGTATACCCCAGCCTTGCCAGGACATTGATGAAGCAGCTCAAGGCCGACCACGGGTGAGTCATAATAGCACATTCATTGCAGTCATTTTCTAACCGAGTGCAGTATCGAGTGCAAGGAGAAGATCATTGCTTAAGTGAACTTTCCGCCGTTCGAAGACATGCTCGTCATAGGAGAAAATATACTGTTCTGTGAGTCAGCTACAGTACGCATATTGTACCACGACACCAAAATAGAAGCAAAATGAACAAAGAGATTTTAGATGATCCCCTATTGGAAGTATTGCTCGTCTTGCTGATGTGATATTATATTAAGCCAAAACTGTATCTAACCCCTATTATCCCTTTTCTAAATGAAGTGTATTACAACAGAAAGCCGCCTCTAACTCCCCTATAATAGTAACATCCTCCATCTCCAAGCCTATAAAAGAGTGAAGGCAAAGGAAATCATAACGAGAGCCAGGGTGAAGCTTTCATCCCGAGCCTTAACGGCCGAGTTGACGATGACAGGAGGTTGATCTCCGTGATGTCCGTCGCCGCCACTGGATCCGCCGTTACCGCCATTCCCGCCGTTGCCTCCGTTCCCGTCACTGCCTCCTGAACCTCCACTGCCTCCTGAACCTCCACTGCCTCCTGAACCTCCACTGCCTCCAGAGCCGCCGCCGCTGCCATTGCCTCCATTTCCAGGAGTGCCTCCGGTACCTTCGTTACCGCCGCTACCTCCGCTGCTTCCACTTCCACCATTTCCACTGGGGACTGGAACAGGAACAGGTTTGGGACCTTGATTGCAGCCTCCAGGAGGACAAGTCGGAGCAGTCCAGTTACCAGTACCGTTGTAAGAACATCCACGGCACGGCTGAACGATAGGCTTGAGTTGACATCTGCCATTGGGGCACTTGTTGCGGTAAGGGCAGTTGACAACATTGGGTGGGCATTCGTGCCAGACGTCACCTGGCTTGGGGTTTGAGCTGGGGTTTGGAATGGGCATGCCAGTTTGGATGGGCTGCGTAGGTGCGGGGGTAGGAGTAGCGCCTGGGAAGGCCTCATATACGATCTGAGCATTGTTTCTCTTGTACAGGTCGTATATGGACCATCCCTGAATCGTGGCTCCTCCACAGGTTCCCTTGGATCTATCGGCTGGATCACACCATTGATTGCAGAGAGCGTTATCAACCTTTACAACGCGGTAGGCGATGGGCCTCGGTGAGAGGTCAAGACGGTCACAGACACAGCTGTTTCCACGGAAGCCTATGATGTTGCCGTTTGATGAACATGATGAAGTACACCCAGCTTGACCCAGATCAAACTGACGAGGAAAGGTGCCGGGCCTGATGGCAACACACCCAAGATGTTGGAACGCCGCGTCTTTCGTCAGAGCAGGATCAGCAGTTGATTGTGCGAAAACGCCAGAAAAGATGCTAGCAAAGAGGAGTGGTCGAATCATGTTGCAACAAAGAAAAGTAAAGAATGACTAGGAACACACAAGGAGTAAGTGAGTGACTGGTTGAGTGAGAGAATTCGAAGTCAGAAAGAGATGGAAGAGAGGTATTTATTTTTGATCCAAACCTAGGCCTTTGACTTTGCTGTGGTCATGATTCTCTTGGCTATTCGTGAACAGAGGACCAGAGCTGAACATCTGAGACAAGTCTCCGAAACCATCCATCTCGGGTAATTTTTGCAGTTTTCAACGCGCTGTTTTAGGCTCCCAATGATGTGGTTTGCCGCTTTCAGGCTTGTATCGGTTTTGAGACATTCAGAACGAGAGCTTAGCAGAACAGAAAATGTCTTGGCTGATCGGGATGGTCAACCACATCAGGAATGGGTATGTTTCACCTTTGGGAGATCAGCGAGCCCGCTTTCGACGTCTGAATTAAGCAATGAGTTAGCAGCAACTCTGGGATGATGCCACAACGGGTTGCTACATATCGGGCTGCATTTACCGACATGTCAAATGCAGTGTTTCCGATTCTGTTTGACGCGGTCTAAATTTACAAACATTACCGCTGCAATGTTTTGTTATATGACAACAAATACACCGTTTAGTCCAACCAGTTGCTTTGACCAGGTCGTGGACCATCAAACACTCAACTGACACTCAACATTGTTTTACTAAACAATGTTCTTACAAGCTCCCAGCAAGCTTAGATGAAGTAAAGAATGGCCAATTGTGTTGCTAGATAACATTTGGCATTGGTATATCCTTGGCATATCCTTGTATGTGATGATACTCGTAGTTAATTCCCAATACTTCAATGCCAGTGCGTGCCCCGTTGCTTCCTCAATTCCTCGATGCATCACTAGATCCATAATCTGCCAGTGTTGTTGCAGTGGCTACCCCTATTTCATTCTCTTTGTATGCTGCCTGCACATCCTAAACTCATCCTAAAACCTCTGCTTGGGGGCATCACACAGTGAGTCACTGCCTCTCAAGCTTCCCTCTCTCTTAGCTATATAGTCCCCTCCTCTCTCCCTCTTCCTCTCTCCTTCCTTCATCATCACAACCGCTTCCTCCTTGCGCTTCCTTTCCTTGGGCAAGCACATCAACAACTCTAGCTTTTATCAAGCCTTATACAAGCACCAAAATTCTCCTGCGTTTGCCCTCACACCAAATTCTCACATCAATCAGATCCCAAACCTCGTGCGCTTGCACAAACGCGACAGCAAATCGCTTGCTTCCGCGACCGGTGAGTCTTTTCCTCCTTTGCCTTCAGTCATTTCAGTCCAAGCACCTCTTCACTCAGGGCTATAAATACTCTCCCTTTCTCCTCTTCAAATCCTTTTCTTTCCTTCAACACTTCCCTCAATCTACCTACAGCACACTTCAATCATATTCTACTTTCACTCAGTTCAATCTTTCTTCACCAATCATCGTTTACCTTTCAATCACTGACTCTTCCAGACGCGTCAGTCACCATGTCTGACAGAGGTCGCTCGCCTTCCCCGGCTGGGTCTGGAGGCCCCTCCGGCTCGGGACGACGTCCTTCTCAATCTCCCGCACGTTCTTCGTCTGGCTATGCTGCTGGCGCTGCTCCTGTCGGCTACCAGAAGCCCCTCGGTTTCGATCCAGCCAAGCCCCAGGGTCAGGACACCCAAGGCAATACCCGAATGGAATTGCCCCCTGACGCTTACGTGGCCGAGACCAAGAAGGACTTGTTCACGCTGCGAAATGGGCGCTTCAACACTGAGGGGAAATCCGAGCAGATCGAGGTCAACCAGTACAGGATGACCAAGTTCGACTACAACAAAAAGATCTATCAGTACGACGTAAGTAGCTTTCATATGAGTTCACATCTCATTCCTTCTAACACACACTACAGGTTTTCATCTCTCCCAACCCGGACAAGATTGGCCCCGTCATGAAGAAGATCTGGGCGCATGCCACCACTCGCGATGCCCTGAAAGCCTACAAGTTCGACATGTGGCTTTTCGATGGGAAGAAGCTGGCATGGAGTCCTGCTCTTGTGGAACGTGGCGAGGCTCGTTTCACTGTCGACCTTGACGAGGGCAGAAGACCTGCTGGTGGGAGAGCTCGCGAAGGCGGCAAGTTTCTTGTCACAATTCGCAAGACTACCGAAATTCAAGTTACTGCTCTTCAAGGCTACCTTGAGCACAAGATTTCATTCAACAACAGCGTTCAAGAGGCGCTGAACTTTATGGATCATCTTGTACGACAGTGGCCGTCCAAGAACCTCTTGGCCATCAAGCGAAACTTCTACAAGACTGGTCAGCCTGGAGCTCCTCTTCAGGATGGAGCCATTGTTGAGGTTCACAAGGGCACATATGCTTCAATTCGAATGAGTGACAACATCAAGCAGAGAGGTGTTGGCCTAGGCTACAATATTGATGTTGCCAACACTTGTTTCTGGATTGGCAATCAGCCTATGGACAAGATGGCTTGCAACTTCCTCGCTACTCTCGATGGGAAGTATGGAGGACACACACCAGCGACTATCAATGAGTTGCTCAAGCCTGTTCGGGACCGCAAAACTGGGCGCTGGGCCTCTTCAGATGCTTTCAAGCAGCTCCGAAAGATGCGTCGGCTAAAGTTCAAAGTCAAGCACAAGGGTCGGAAAAACGAGGACAAACTGTATACCATCCAAGACTTTGCTTTCAACGAGAGATTCGGCGAAGCGGGCGCATCCGCCAGGACCTGGACTTTTGAAAAGGACGGGAAGAACATCTCAGTGTATGAGCACTACAAAAAGGAGTACAACGTGACCCTGAGACTGTCTCATCTTCCACTCATTGATGCTGGAAAAGCAGGCATGATTCCTATGGAGCTTGCATTCGTTGAGGATATGCAGCGATATCCCTTCAAGCTTAACCCCGAACAGACAGCCGCCATGATCAAGATTGCTGTCACCCGTCCAGCTATTCGCAAGCGGGACATTCAGAACGGAGCAGCTGCCCTGCAGATCGGTCAAGATCCGTTCCTGAAGGAGTATGGTGTCAACTTTGAGCCGCAGTTTGCAAAGACCGAGGCACGCATTCTGGCTGCCCCAATTGTCAGATTTGGACAGGGTACAGCTGAACCCAGATTTGCTGGTCGTTGGGACTTGCGAGGCAAGAAGTTCTGGAAACAGAATGTCGCGCCTCTCCAGAACTGGGGTTTCATCGCCTTGGAGCAACAAGTGCCGCAACCTGTTATGCAGGCTTTTGCCAATACCTTCAAGAGCACCTACATCGGCCATGGAGGTAAAGTGACTGCCGACCCCATCCTTTTGCCTACACCTGGTCCTCTACGCTTTGATGCTGCGGGTGCCATTGCGCACGCTCATGAGCAGATCACGAAGCAACGAGGCTACACCCAGCTCTTGTTTGTTATCGTCTCCAAGAAGAACAGTGGAACTTATGAGCGCCTCAAGAAGTCTGCGGATTGCAGATTTGGTATTCTTACCCAAGTCGTCCTCGGCAACCACGTGCATAAGAACAATGGGCAATACCATTCAAATGTGTGCATGAAGGTGAACGCCAAGCTGGGTGGTGCCACTTCCTGCACTCCTCCTTTGTGGAAGACACCTACATTCTTCCCTGACAGCCGCCCTACCATGATTGTAGGTGTTGATGTATCCCACGCCTCTCCTGGAGGCGTAACCCCATCCACCGCCTCGATGACTATGTCTGTGGACAAGGATGCCACCCGTTACGCCGCCGTTGCTGAGACCAATGGATACCGTGTCGAAATATTGACCCCCTCGAACATCCGATTCATGTTTGGAGAGCTCGTTCCTCGTTGGAAAGCCAATCACCAAGGACTGGTTCCTAAACACGTGATCTATTTCCGAGACGGCGTAGGAGAGGGACAATTTGCGTACGTGTTGGATCAGGAAGTCCAAGAGATCAAGAAATATCTTGGCACGATTCTCCCTAGTGGACAAATGCCGAAATTCACTGTGATTGTGGCCACCAAGCGTCACCACATTCGTTTCTTCCCTCAGAGAGGAGACAAGAATGGCAATCCTTTGCCCGGTACTTTGGTTGAGCGCGAAGTCACGCATCCTTTCATGTTTGACTTTTACCTCAATTCACACGTTGCTATCCAAGGAACCGCTCGACCGGTTCACTACCACGTCATCTTGGATGAGATGGGCATACCAGTTAATGATCTACAGAAGATGATCTACCAACAGTGCTACTCGTATGCACGGTCGACCACTCCCGTATCACTCCACCCGGCAGTCTACTACGCGCATCTCGCTAGTAACCGAGCTCGCGCTCACGAGAACGTCAACTCTAGTGATGGTTTCCGAATTGGTCCCAAGGGCCACGAGATCGCTGCAGAGAAGCAGGCGCATGGTACCTCCACCGGCCTTCCTGACAGGACCGTTGAAGCACCTCCGTTGATCCGCCTTGGTGGTGCACTTGGCCAAGCGCCTCTGGATGGTGAGCAGAGACAGAGAGACTTTTTCCGCGGCACTATGTGGTACATCTGATCTGTGATGTAGGACACCATGGATAAGAACGTGGATAGTGGTGGAATGACAGAGATGATGGGGTGATGAAAATGGAGAGTTGATCGCTAGGGCGGTGGGAAGGGCATGGACAATGCGAGCGATCTCGATTTCTGGTGTATAAGCTAGCGGACGCAGCTTTGAGGAAGCACAGGATCATATCAAAACTAAAAGGGGCGACCGGTTTGGCGGGAAGTGGCGGCGGAGGTTGATTTTACTTGTTCTTAAAATAGCTCTTGATCAATTCTATTCAAGGGATCTTGCTACTGTTGCTGTTTGAAAACGTGACTTGGGTTGTACAAAGATCATGCCAGTCTCATTGTGCATAGCTAATGTGAGATTGAGAACGGCTTTGGATTCCGCCTAACTTGGCTTCGATATAACAAGAGGAATTGCTTACCATTCGAAGGAGCATATAAGTTACGTCTACACGGCCGACTATTACATCTGCATTGTTATGAGGCTGATGATGGATCACGGAACGTGATAGAGGTCTATGATGAGTTGCGAACCCATAGATTCTTGAAATGTGGTCCATGCGAGTAGTGGAGAGATTTGGACCTTCTAGCTATAGAGAGACTGAGAGATAAGTATGGGAAAACGTCTAGAAGCGTTTGGCAGCCTGGCTTGGGGAGAATCCGACTATATCCGATGTAGAGTTGCGTTGCCATCTGCCTGAGTGAGTATCATTGACAACATTCAGACGGCGCAGTAATTATGTCCCAATGAGTCAAAGGCTCGATATTGATATTTTCGAGCACAAGCACAAGCACAAATCACGTATACATTCCAGGATTCGAGTCAATTATAAAATGTTATTGGAGTTGTTTAATACCAATTGAATAGGCAGATAATCTTGCTGCATCTCATCCTCTCAACAAACGAAATATCAATTGACACCCACCACGTCTGATGTCTGATTCCCCCAAACGCCATACCATGCATAACGCGCGAGGTAAAGACAATCCCAGCACGGCCCTCAACGTCATCCAAAAACCCCTTTTCACCGGTATTATTAGATCATGTTGTTCACAGCCCAAGATCCCTTGTCATCGATCATTGGCATCCTCTCGAGTGATTTCTCATTGAAATCGATATCCCCCAAACTGACCTGGTGCCGGTGCGCCGTAGCCACCAGGTACCTGCGGCCACATGGGTAATTGGCCGCTCGGGTCAGGAGGAGGATAGGGGTTGGCTTGGAAGGTATTTCCACCCTCCAGCCGCAGCGGCGAGTTCCTATACCCGCCTGCTGCAGCCGCCACCCTTCCGTATGGACTCAGCGGCCTACTGCCAAACTCACCTGACGGTTGTCTCGTGTGAGAGGGATTACCAAAGCGTGCCTGACCGCCACCTGTGGCTTTCAACGTGGCGGCATCAGGAAGTTGGACGTCCCGGAGAATGGAGACCATGGCCGTGGGGTTAAAGCGCTGCGCGTCAAAGCTCTGAGAAGGGGGAAGGATGTTAAGAAGGAAAGTGATATCCCTGTGTAATGCTGATGCTTGGTTCCGGCGCTGCTGGTCAAGGCGGCGGCCCGCTGCACCCTTGAGAGGCGACACTCCTCTAGCGAGTCGTTTGGGGGGGTTGAGCTCATCATCGTCTACGGCAAGAGGCCGTTTTGGAGAAGCAGTTGCCCGAACATACTGGGGACGGGGACTCTGTTCTTGTCGCGCTGGCATGGGGCTGTTTCGCAGTGAGATAGGCTGCTCGACCATAGTGGGCATAACTTGCTTTGGCCTCATTTGCACTGCCTTCGAAATGATAATAGGAGCAGCAACTGGGTCAAACTTGTCAGATGAGAACCTGGCAACAAAAGACTTCAGTTTGGGGTCCTCAGGGAAGAGTTCTGCCATCCGGTCCTCCAGCTTGGAGATTTGCGATAGCTCGCCATACTGCGATTCGTACTTGTGGAAATAAGCGTAAAGCGGCTTTGCCTTTGCTAAAGTCTCCGGTTTAGAAACCAGTCGGGTGACACAAGTCTCGAATACGGCTCGCGCATCTATAAGTGATTAGTTTCAAATGTTGCCTCCTCAGATATTCCAAACCTACTAGTCGTGTCATCCTTGGAATGAAGATACTTCAAGTATTCTATCATGAACATCTCATCGTTGGGGAACAGACGGGCGCCTCTCTCGAAGATCTTGGCGCCTACGGGATCCTTGTAGACGACAGACTCAAGAAGTGCAACGGCTACGTAGACATCGCTTGTGAGTCGTCCCTTCTGGCGTGCATCAGTGAAGACTTTGCGCAAGCCACCTTCTGACTGATTGCCTTTGCCTTGAATGCGGCGCATGGCCCTAGCGAGAGCAATCCAGACATAGGAAATCGTGCGGGACAGAAGTTGTGTTTCAGCAGCGTATCCTCTCTGGATTGCAAGGATGCGTTCTTCCATGGGCGAACGCTTAGGCTTGCTGTCTTCCTCGTCGTCATCATCATTGTGTTCGATGGAGGCTTGAACCAGATCTTGTGCGGCGGCCTGTCTCAGTGTAGAGACCTCCAGCTTCTCCCGCTCTTTGACCTTGTCTCCCATTTCGTACAATGTTTCGAGAACATCGTCGTATGGCTTTCGAACAGCCTGGGCAAACTCAGCCTTGTCGACCTCCTTGCCAGGATAGTTGACTTCAATGTGGTCTGCGTGTTTCAAGGCAAGCAAAACACTTTCACGGTTTGCTCGAATACCTTCAAGCAACAGTTCTGTGCCCAATTCTTTGTCATTTTCCTGGATGTGGTTTTGGAAACACCACTCTGCCGCATCAACCCAGATCTCAGGCCAGAAACGGAGTGCCATCAACGCTTGCTTGTAGACATAGAGTACCCGTTGGTTGTATGTTTTGGGCTCGTCGGTTTTCAAGACAAGGGGATCCTCTTTCTCCCAGGAGATCCACTTCTTCCACAGTTCGACCTGGTCTCTGAATTCCTGGTCCCCATCAAACCCTGGAGCTGGCGGTAACCTGGGAAGATTAGTGCGTCTGAGGTGCCGGGTGATGTTGTCCAGAGCAATATTGGCGCTCTTGGCCGACATATAGCCTGGCGAGCGCTCTTGAATGAATTTGCGTCCCTGCTAATGTTAGTTTTTATGCTGTTATAGGCCAAGGGGTAAAGCATACAGTCATCTTATTCAGTCCCATCTCGAACTGGTCATACTCCTTCCAGAGATTGTTGACGGTCAACATGGGCACGGAAATAGCTCGTTGGTATACCTTGCGCAATTGATCCATCTTTTGCTGGTCCTGCCAACCTGTGCCACCGATTTGGCCGGGGCCGTTTTTGACAAACTGGACATAATCTTGCCAGATATTGCCGGAATCTCGGTCCACGCCAATGTTGTCGATGACAAACTCATAGGACTGGGTAATAGTTCGGCGAGCTTGACCCGAAGGATCATTGTTGAGATCGTTGCGACGGCGAATATAGTTGAGATAGACTGTCCACAGCTTGACATTGGGTACAGTCATCAGACATCTTCCAAAAAGCTGTTCAGCATCGACAAAGTTATCGAGGCCAAGCTCCATCTCGATCCATTCGACCCAGACGTCTGCCTGGAAGATGTTGTCAATACATATCACTGGAAGGAATGAAGTTCACTCACAGCTTGTGGAAATATTTCGAGAAACCGATTATAGGTACTTCGAGCCTGGTCAAGTCGGCTTGAGCGTCTATGGTCGGCGATCAAGTTAAGCCAAGCATCCATATCCCCACGAGGGTCCTCTTTAACACGAGCCTCGAGGAGAGCAACAGGATCGAGACCAGCCAAAGCTGGAGTCACATTGGAAGGAACAGCAGGGGGGGCAGGTGTATGGGTTGGAGCTGGCTGAGCGGGTTCATCAGATGCAGTGGAACGGCCAGGATGGGGGGGCGATGGCACTTCTTCCGATTGAGGAGCAGTATTGGAAGGCTGGTCAGCTTCATCTTCACCCTCATCCTCGTCATCGGATGCTTCAACAATAAAGCCCCCTGACATCTTGGGCTTGGACGGTTGACGTTGAGCAGTGGCGGCAGATTGTTCAGCAACTGGCGCAGGTGTACCGATAGTGACTGACTCTGGATCATATTCTCCACCATCATCTTCTGTACCATTATCTGCTGTATCAGCGTCACCAGAGGCAAGAGAGTCTTGAGCGTAGTTATCAACTTGTTCCTCGCTATGCTGAACTTGAAAACCCGGAGCGCTAGTATCTTCTCCTCCCCACGAAGCACCTTCGGAAGCCATCCTGCGTTTTTTAGAAACAGGTCGTGCTGCCAAGTCTCGATCACGAAGCAAGCGATTTCAATACGCGCGTCGGCGAAGGCCAGTGAAACCAGAAGATAATATCCAAGTCGCGAACGGCGATCGGGAGATCAGAATTGAGAATACGCAAGCGGTCGCTATTCGATAGAGCCACCGGTATCTCGATTGAACGGGTACGATGGGCCCGATCGAAAATGATTCAATCCTTGGTGATAAAGAGACGAACGGGTAGAATCTGTCGCGAACGAGGCAAGCTCCAGGAGCTGCGCCAGCTGGCTCCGGATGATATATGTCTGAGTTCAGCGCCTAAAGAGAAAATCAAAGACAGCGATACAAAGACAGGCGTGCAATCGTTCCGGGTCGGGGAAATGGTCGTGCGTCGAGCTGCGTGTGGATGGTCTTGGTTGAGCGCCTCAAAGTCTGATAGCTCCAACAAAGAACAGTAATCTTGAACAAAGCAGTTGCGGCAGAACTAGACGGTCAAAGGCGGTGAACGAACTTTGTGTCCAAGAGCCGCATTTTAGTGGGTCACTAGAGAGATGGATGGACAGGCTTATACTTCGTAATGCAAGCATTTAAAAGAAATGCATGAGCTTAATGAGAATGGATAGCACTATGTACGATTGCGTTGTCAGAAGATTCAATAGATCGCCTTGTTTATACAAGCTCGGGCTCTCTGCAAGATTCATAACACTAGGACTACCCAAAAGAAGAGATATTATTCAATGGCAGCCCGTTGGGCTTTGAACAATGCACGCACGCAATCAAACAATAATGTCAAGGTCACATGACTTCGATGAGTTCTGAGGGAGGTCGCGTCCCCAACGCAACCTCTCTACGCGGGTGTGACCGCTAACGCGTCCCACTATCGCTCCTCACATTTTGAACTGACGCCCAGGGCAAGTCATCTCCCGTCGCAACCAGAAATCGATCCGCTCTTGTTTTCATTCACCCATGCTCGCATAAGGTACTGCTATTAAGACTAGTACGGCGCTTTTTATCAAACTACTGCCGACCCATCCACCCACTTTCTATTCCTCTCTTCTTCTCTTGCATCTCACATCGCGCTTCTCCCCACATCAACCTCCACACATCATAAAGAACCAGACGCTTGTGCTCTCGTTCTTTTTCACCTTTCTCTTTTAAAACCTCAATTCTTGCCACTGCTGTGTGCTCCTGATTACGACCTACCCAGTTCATACACTCCCATTTTCATCAAAATGTCTGTCGTTTCGCTTTTGGGCGTTAATGTCCTGAACAACCCAGCCAAATTCACCGACAAGTACGAGTTTGAGATTACTTTCGAATGCCTCGAGCCGCTAGAGAAGGGTTCGTGCGACTTTGGTCTCTTGCAGGGGAAAAAACCACAGCGCTAACATAGGACAGATCTCGAGTGGAAGCTCACTTACGTTGGATCTGCTACTAGGTATGGAACAGCTTGATTGAGGCCCTTCCTTACACCGCTTCTTCTAACACTTCTCAGTGACCAGTACGACCAAGAACTCGACTCCCTTCTCGTCGGTCCCATCCCCGTTGGTGTCAACAAATTCATTTTCGAGGCCGATGCTCCTAAAACCGCACGAATTCCCGATGCAGAGATTCTCGGCGTTACCGTCATTCTCCTGACCTGCGCCTACGATGGACGTGAGTTCATTCGCGTCGGTTACTACGTCAACAACGAATATGATTCGGAGGAGCTCAACGCTGAGCCCCCAGCTAAGCCCATTATTGAGCGTGTGAAGCGCAATGTCTTGGCTGAGAAGCCCCGAGTGACTCGGTTTGCCATCAAGTGGTAAGTCAAAAATCAGCAAACGATAATTTGTCGAAGCTAACACGACTCGAGGGATTCCGAGGCATCAGCTCCCGCTGAGTACCCTCCTGAGCAACCCGAGGCTGATCTTGTAGCCGACGGCGACGAATACGGTGCTGAAGAGGCCGAGGAGGAAGAAGCCGCTGAAGCTGACGAGGCTGAGGCCAGCTCCAAGGCCAAGGCCAGCAATGGAGAGGATTCAGAGATGGCTGGTGTGGAGAACGAAGGAGAGAATGCTCAGGATGAGGAGGAGCTGTCCGATGACGGCAGCGTCGACATCGAGGGCGAGAGTGAGGAGGAGCTTGAGGAGGAGGAGGAAGGAGAGGGCGAGGTTGAGGCCGATGGTGATGCCATGGAGGTTGACAGTGCCGAGAAACCCGCCGCATCAACTGCCAAGCCCGTGAGTGTCGCTTCTTGAGCACCCCAACTGAGGATATTTGCGTGTGATTTGGTTGCGATGCGAACGAAGCATTAGGCAATGTTACTAAGGGGTTTTAATACGCCGGCAGGGACTTGTTTGTTTTATAGAGTTATGAAGACATGAAAGGGAATGATATCAGGCGGGCGGGTTGGGTATAGAGCTAAGGTAGTCGAGAAGACCACTAGGCTATCGCTTGAACACGTAGGAGTATGTACTAAACCCTATTATTGCAAGACATGCAGCTGTCAGTTCTATCTCAGAGAGTATAGTGAAGCTCAAATAAACAGTGCAGTAGTACAGTAGTCGTCGACTGGTCAATGGCACATGGCAAACGTAATTGCATTTGCTCAACACCATGTTGATCAGCGATAATCTAAGGTTCTGACGATGAATTTCGGCACGTGGATGCTGTGAAACTCTAACCCCCGCGATACAGTACACCCTCTCAGCCATCCGCGTTCAGGGTCGCCCGGTTTGTGAGGGAAGATGGTTGCATGACGTACAATGTTGGAGACAGAGAGTGAACTACAGGTGATTCTGTAAAGAAAGCAGATGCCTTAATATCCAATTCCGCAGCGCCGCCCTCATGGCGTTCCGTTGACAACCGCTAGAGGCCGTGTTCAGGCGAACGTCAAATTGAGTCGGTAACCAACCAAACGCCTTTTTTTTCCGAGTACAGCCTCGATATCAGAGTCCTTCGGGGCTGGTTCTCTATTCCCCGGCCGGTCTCTCACCCCATTTCAAATCAAGATTTAGGATTCAGTAAGGACATGGGTTAGTGAGGCTTGCCAGCTCTTGACAGTCCCATCATGAAGCAATAGTGTACACATACGCGTATTGACAAGATGAGAAGTTGTCCTTTGACGTACAATGGTAGGCGATGCAGGGATGCTCATGAGAATCATAGTATTGAGCTTCAGATCAAAGGCACCCTGAGGAGGACACCGCCTGTAGCCAGGCTGTGATCTATTCAGGCTTCAACCTAGATTGAAAGCTACACCTTGTCTCGGATGCCAGTGACTTTGAATGCGTGACATGTGGACGAACACCTGTTGGTGGTCCTCGGAGTCATCGTTAGTGCCCGGGTCACTTGGAGCGCTAGAAGCTTGACATAGCCATCCGGGAGTAAGAAAACATCAGACCTCGATATAAGGTGCCAAAATAAACTCAGCAAAAGGTTTCCTAAACTTATACTAAATTCACCTAATTCTTTTTATTACTTAGGATCGAGGTCCTGAGTTTTCTTGCCTCTCCTAGATAGCTTATCTTGCTTCATTCGGTGATCTTCGTTTGCCCTACCTTTTCCTCTCACAGCCCTTCATCCTTTTGCTTATTCAACCTTAACCATGGATGTTGACCGAGCAGACTCAGCCGCAATATTCATCGGGGTCCGCCGATGACTTGAAACCAGGCTCGAGTTTGAAAGAATAGAAATACTCCTCGACCTTCCACCTCCATCCCCTTTCTTAACAGACACTTTTATAGTATTATAATATTATGTGAATATTTCCATTGTCAAGCCAAGTGACGTGAAACTCATCAATGACCACAAACACTTCCTCTCAGGCTCTAGATGATCTTGTCAGAGCAACCGACCTCTTTCGCGAACAATATCTACGCGCTTTAACAAACCTTCAAGATGGCCTCGTCGCTCGTAGACGAGACACGGCAGAGAGCCATGCTCGTAGCAGCATCTCTATGCCTGAGCCCTACGGTGCATTCACGCCACCCTTGAGAGCTTCCACTGGCCCAACTTTTGCAACAGAGGGCTCTTTGTCTCCTGTCTTCCGGCGAGGGCGGGCCGCAACTCTTGAGAGCACAGGAGAAAGACCGTCTTTGTCTGCTGAGCCTCAACACTATACAGGTTCACCAAATGAGAATCACCGCGTTGTCTTTACGCAGGACGAAGATGTTTCCTTCATTCCTCTCCCTCTCCTGGATAACACTGCAGCTACTACCACAACACGAGAGGTTGAGGACTATCACCATAACATTGTCAGGGATCATCTCGGCCAGGCAGAGTGGGTCGATGGTCAACTCCTCCAGCATCTGAAAACCGAAGATTTCACTCCTGATATGGCATCTCTCCTAGACGATGTCATGAAACGACGTGCCGAGATTGATATAGATGTACCCTTTCGTGACTTCGCGGCATATGAGAGAGAACAGTATAGTCAGTCTACATTTGAGGTGTACGAGGTTGGCCATAGCTGTAAACTCAACAAACTCAGCGCTGACGGAGATGGAGATGGGCAGTTAGATGTCAAGTACACAGGTGAAGGGCCCTTCGAGATTCCGGCTGATAATGTCGATGCTCCTACGGTTTGGGAAACAATTAGGGTTGTCAACCAAAGCGGCACGTCTACAGGCCGAATTACGTACGTCTTCCATTATATAACACCTCCAGGGTTGGACTAACATTCTGTAGCATCGTTCAAGAGCCTACGCCTCTTATCCTCGCAGCACTTCACTTGACCATGTCTTCACATTTTGATATGAATGAGCTGCTCACTCATCTCCTCTCTGACGAGCCTAACCGTGGCCGTACTCATGCCTTCATGACTAGAGCCTACGAGAGGTCTCCCTCCCAAGCAATGGCTCACTCACCTATCGTTGCCCCACCATCGCCAGTCCAGCTCACAGCCAGACCGTCGGGGTCACCAACCCTTCCTACACCTAACGTTCGTCAGAAGTCTTTCTTCTTTGTATTTAAGTACTATACAGTTGTTAGTCACCCTCTTGAGCCAGCTCCTTGGCAGCGTTTCGATAAAAGACCTTCAGAAAGTCGTCTCGGTGATCATATTGATATCGCTGAGTGCGGCTCTGTATTGGCTCTGTCACTCGGCGGAGACTCTCATAAAGCTCCCCCTATGCGTTCGAGAAGAGAGCGTGCTCGAGAAGGGATTCTATTCAACACGTTTGGTCCATGGCAGTTACTTGCTATCCAGAGCTTTCCTGATAATTCTCATACTGTCCGTGGCCCGGAGTTTCAGGAGAAGAAATATGTCAATGGGCCATATGCATTTCTGGACCTACTCACCTCCGAGTATCGTGATGCAACAAAGCGAAATCTGATCCTCCATGAGCGAGTTACCAAGCTCATCACTCCTCCAGTACGTGCACAAGACCCCCCATTTATCAACGCTATGCTAATCATCTCCAGACCGAATTCATGTTTGACCCTAAACTCAGAGACAAGTTGTTATTTGAAGATAAGCACTTCACCTACATCCGAAGGTACTTCTGGGCGTACAACACCCTAGCTGTTGTGAACACGGGTATCAAGTCAATGATCGCGGCATATATCGACACATTCAACGACAGCTTCTGGGCCGGCACCCATCCGATTCTATGGCCACATCACGCAGCTGATTCGCCTGATGGGGCTGCGTATCGTAAGCATATGGCTCAACTGCGCCGTGAGCTTGACAAAGTTGTCCAAGAGCTTACAGAGGTTCTCAAACGCAACGAACGAACTCGTAAGGAGATCGAGAACTTGCGAGATCAGCTCTTCAGTGGAAGCTCTATTAAGGAAAGCCGGAGAGCTATTGAACAAGGCGATAACATTAAAGTCCTCACAATGATCAGCATGATCTTTTTACCTCTTACTTTTGTCACGGTACGTTAGCAAAGATTTCTATTTACAAGCCTTCACTAACGACAACCAGTCTGTCTTCGGTATGACGGTCTTCACAGTCCCCGCAACCGACTGGCGTTTTCCTCTGACGATGATCCTCGTGTGTGTCCCCTTCATGCTTCTCGTGACCTTCCTCCAAACACGCTCGTTTGGTGTGCTGCTGCGCAAACTTGGTGCCATTGGCAGCGCACCTGTTCGTCTCATGGCCCAAGCTCGCAGCCGGCCTCGAGAGGTCACAGACGTCCCTGATAATATCTCAATCGCAGCGGCAAGGGTGAAACGAGGTAGTGGCACATTGCTTGGGAGGTTAATAGTAAGACTTAGGGGTAAGGGGGCGGCACAGAAGGTCGAGAGGGATGATTTGGGAGGTGTTTAGTTAGTATCATGGTCCTCATTACGATGTACTCGGTTTCGCGTTTGTATAACCATCACCCCTTCAACGCATCCTCGCTTCTCACAGGACAATGATGTTCAAGTATCATTGTGCCTTGGTACAATTACGATTTATGGTTATGAATTATGAAATACGATGGGCAAGAGATTTGGACATCAACTATCATGTATCTAGACTGAGAGTACCAGATTAGCCCCGTTCCATTTCCGATACTGAGTTTCGAAGGTATGTTTCTCTGCTAAACAAGCCCAACTGTTTAATCTCGTGCTCTGAGAACTGATACGCGTCCGTGCCAGCTTCTCCAGTGACGTAGACAGCATTGTGAAATCGTGCATGATGGTCAAGTCAAAAATAGTGGGAGAGAACATTATCATGACAGAAACTTCGGCACGTTAGTCATCAAATTTTAAAACAAACATGTACAAGCTTTAATCCCTAAACACTGATCTCCTATACTTCAGATCCAACGCCGGACCATCATCGATGACTCTAAACCTATACACGCCTTTGAGGACCTCATTCGACGGTGAGTATTTGACCAAGCCACTTGATGAGTGAGTAAGTAATATTTTGTCCATCTCAATTCCCTTTACGTTCTCTTTACGTTCTCTTTCTTTTTTCTTTTTCGAATCCGATTTTTATTCGTCATCTTTCTCACTTGCATGAGATGATCAGTTCCGAACCGTGAGCATAGTGGCAGTATGGCTTATCGTTCGGTAGCCAGACCGACGTATGCCAGGGACCAGTTCAATGTCGGGGTATGCAACAGGACGCTAGGAAGTGAGACAGCAGACGCAGGAGAAAAGATCGAACGATAAAATGAAACGGGGTATCCATCGTAACGAATCGTCCATCCATTCTGTCCATCCGTTATGCCCAAGGTCACACCCGTTCAAAATCGGGACCATATGCTGTTGCCAGTGAATTGCTGTATTAAAATGAAACCCGTCAAGAAAAGACGCCGTGCCGGATTGTGATTGAGCGGTACAAGCCGCCGTAACACATAAACGAAGGTGCCAAGATCATCAACCCGCCAATAACTGTAGACACCTCATCCGATCAAAAAGAAATGCTCGCTCTGTTTGGAACCATTCAGGTCCTTGCAGGCAGCGTGGCGATGAAAAGAAGGAACAATCGTGCTTTCGTGACGTCGTAAACCGCTGGTAGGCTGAAAAGGGAGAAAGAAGGTGATACAGATATTCATTTGCAATATCAACCCTCATCCTCATCTTCATCCCCTGGGCTGGCTGTGTCCGTCTTAGCTTTCTTGTTTGAGGTGGCCGAGCCGGCTTCAGACTTGCGCTTTGTTCCCGTAGTGCCAGAACTTTCCCCAGCAGAATTATCTTTGCCATCGATACTCTTTTCACCTTCGCGGTCCATTGCTGCCACCTCCTCGGCAGTGAGAAAACGTCCACCAGGGCCGCGAGGTCTACGCATAGCGTGATTATGGCGCGACTCGTGAAGATACGGTTTGCGTCCTTTTGACGTCAGTCGAAGCTGTTCCTCAAGTTTCTGTCGAGCAACGCGACGCTTGAGTATGCGATGAAATTGCTTAGCATTCACATAAAGTGGCGACTCCTCCGCACCACTCGCGGCTGGCATTTCTGGGGATTGCGGGTGTTGCATCTGGGGAGCAGGCATCTGAGATGGGGCAACGCCTTGTCGAACACCGGCATGGCTCATCATGGGCGCCGTCGGAACGCCGGGGCTCGTAACCTGGCTCATTCGACGGCCGGGTATTTGGGGCATGTTGTTCATTCGGGGGGATTGCCGTCCGTCCTTTTTCGCATTGGCACCCATGCGAGGCGAACTTTGGGGAATATTGGGATCTGAGGACATATAACCGTAGTTGGTGCCAGAAGCTGCGGCGGTTGCTGCCATCGCGGCCGCCTGTATACCGGGCATCGCATAGTGCATGCCCTGTTGTGCCACTCCGTATTGTGGTCCGTACATATTGTAGGTTGTATTCTTGTGGTTGAGTTTGCTGTTGTTGAGAAGCGATGACAGGCGAACTTGACTACTTGACTGGGCTTGCGAGCACAGAGCGTTTACTAGGCCGTCTGTGGTTCGCGGGCGGGAGCGATTGCTGGTCTCGCGCGCGGGTATGATCCAATCAAAGGAAGATGTGCTTGTGAATTGTGAATGGCCAGAGAATAAAGGTAGCGATACAGGTCAATCAAATCAAATGTTTCGAGAGGCCTTGGACGATTCTGATTGCTCGTTGAGTGGACGAGAACAGGAGGACTGATTGGCCGTGAAGAAAGGAGAGGACGAGGGAAAATGCGACGAGATGATTTGAGGGGCGGGATCCAGTCTGTTTTTACAACTTCCTTTGACTGGATGAATCAGCTCTGTATGTGGGTCTCCAGCCGCGTCAGGTTTTGATTGGGAGAGAGACTGTGACGCAAGGAGCGCACCTTTCTCTTTTTTAACCCTGGTGAGGTGTCTGTGTTTCTGCGGGGCCCACTTAGGCGGGGGCGTCCATTGTGGTGGCTGGGTTGTTAGGGTGTGAATCCATCCAAGCCTTAAACTTTCGAGATATTTACTGTATGATGTATGTACCTCCATTCGTCTCGTCTCGTTCAGTCCATTGGGGAATATTCACAAATAGGGAAAGTTAGGGGGAAATCCATTGTACTGAAACTCTCATGGGACTCGTCGAAATCAGTCGATATGATGACAGCTGTCATAGCATCACAGTCAAAGCCACTATTAAGCTCTTTGGTCTTCGGCATTGACCACCTCTATTCCGGTGTTCTGAGTTGTCAAACCCCAAAAAAATCAAACTTCTTATCTGATACTTCAACAAACCCCGCTGTGAGCTCGATTAAGCATTGACACGGGTGAACTTGCTTCGTTGGAGGAGTGAGGAGATGGTGGGATAGAAATGATTACTTGTGTACTTCCAGGTGCTGGGCTTCAAGTTGGTCCTGCTTCTTACGTCTGTTTTCCCACTCTAGCACCTCATTTCGATCATTCTTTTCTAGACCGCTTCCCTCTGGATCTTGTATCCCAATACTTGGGCACCTCTTCTCTCTCGCAACTTCGGCCCTCAGGGAGCAAACAAGATGTCGCGAGCTGTCACAGAGTGACGACAGAAATCGCGGTCCAAACACAAACCGCGTTTCTCACCCCTCTCTTTCTTGTCGGCCAATCATTGTCCGGGTTGGATGGTGTGTGGATGAGCTGGCAATCCGGCTTGGACCAAAATTAGCCCCGAGTTGTTCACATCCCGACGGCCGGCATAACGGGGCACAACAAGGCGCTGCTCAAAGCTGCAAGCTTCTGTCAGATTTACAAAGAGGTAGCCTACTTTGACTCACGAAGAGCGGTCACCAAGGCAAGGTAAGGCATTTTGCTGATTAGTTAGGTGCCCAGGCTCGTCTAATCGATACGCTATCGATATACCACCGCAACAAGGCTGTATATTGATGTCAGTGGGCAGGCCTCAAACATCTCCAGCTTCATCAGGTCTTCGGTACCTGGTTCTGGTTCTGGTTCTGGTTTCCTTGCAAAGCTCAAGACATTCAAGCCATGGCATCTCAGCGTCACAGAGGGAGGTATCTGGAACGCAATATATGGACACGTGACAAAATAATTTGCCTCTTCTTGGTCACATGCAATGCAGTGAAACGAAGCTGGCTGAGGGGATCATGGCAACCTTGAATTGTTGTAAACGATTGGCAAATGTCGGTGTGGTATTATTGGCACTCGCTCACAGCCTGAATCCAGCGATCCGGACCTCTTCTTCACTGGTCGCGTGGGATTAGAGACATTCCCAGCCTCATTGCAAAAAGTTATCAACCTGGCTTTGTTCTCATCCATCGATGGTGTTTCTTTACCGGGCTGCTTGTAGTTGTTGGGAGCACTTGAGTGTACTACGGTAGCTCCACAGGACAAAGATCCACGTGCAGGATCCCTTTAGACGTGCTACGGTACCCGTCCGTCCATTTCTTGTACGAGTGCAGGCCAGGATCTAAAAAGGACGCAATCACAATACGCGACCCCCTCTGTGCAATCTTGAGAACAGAATTACATTACCTTTGTACATTGATCCTATTCTTCCCCCGTCGCTGTCGTCGAGCCCTGTAGCTGCTCATCTCACTAAACACAGTCTTGAATGTCTCAAACTGGTTGCAGCAGTTCGTTCGTTCGTACGTAAGAGCTACGGAGCCGGTGAGTGGCCATGGATCCTTGGCTTGTGGATCGCGGTAATGGTAGCACGGTCGTCGCACCTCAATGGGGGAAATATGCGGGACGTCCTACAGTACTCCGTAGGGTCCGCAGGGATGAGGAGAGGAACTCTTTGTGCTCTGTTGTACGCGGACGCGGCGCGTACCTTCAATTGACATCTACCTTGGTACCATACTCAAAGGCTGGCAAGAAAACTTTGAGACCTCTATTACCGGGCAGTAACAAAGAGACTTACGTAGCTTTATTATATAGTACTCAGTAGTCCTTTAGACTGATAATTTTCGGCACCTTGATTTATAGGTATTTAGAAGTGTTCTTGCTTGCTGAGGCTGTTGTGTCTCTTTTTGCTTGGCGATGTAATGCCATCGTATCCTGAGACGACGATCAAAGTTGCAACTGTATTTTGCCGAACAGGAAGTCAAATTTCGTGTCAGAGGCTCAGATATGGGGTACAGCATTGGTGCGTTGTCGGCTGTGCTTGATCTCACGCACCGCATCGCATCGCATCGCATCGCATTAATGAAATGCACTCATTCACTACTAAAGTACATTGCTATATTATTGCTTACCAGCTATAGCCTACACATACCCACATACACTATACTTGTCTCGAGATCGCACGTCTTCTACTAAAGTGGTGGGGGCGTAACCGCGTCGTGGTGGTGTGTATCCCCCATGTCTTGGCCTTTACTGTTGCGGATGCATGTGCGTGGTTGGCCAGTTGTCACAGCTTGGTCTGCGGCTAGGTACATTGGGTTGGTGTGGTTAGGCAGACATCCATGATCTTTTGCCTTCTCTTCCTATCTTCGTCTGCAGAGAGATGCAAGGTTACAAAACTGAGGCTTCAGTATCAATTGGTTACCATGGATCGATAATCTTCCGATTGGATTTGACATCAGATTTGGGTTTTCAGATACAAAAGATACCTAGCCTGCCATGACGCATGTTGCTCTTCTGCTACATGTGATTTTGGTAGTAATGGAACATCAGCGCCATGGTTCAATACCTCCCAATCATCCCATATCACAACATCAATGCATGTAGCCGCCTCATCATCTCGGACTACATGCATGTATAACAGCCCAATATCGACAGCCATGTTTTACGCAAATACATACCTATTGGGAAGTGACTGTCTTGGGCAATAGCGCATCTAGGTATCTAGTAGCAGAGCCCGATGGACTGACTGCATGCTTGGATTCGGTCTGTCCGCCTTGTATCTCGGGCGTCAGTGTGGAATAGCTGTGACGCCTTAACGGCTGTGGCTATCAGCCCACTTACTGCAAGGTCACCATCCAGTGAATACCTTGATCGAGTGATGATATCCCGTACCTCAGAGAGCCCTGTCTTGAAGTGTTAGTTAATTGTTTTCTCACGCCGCGGCCGCCGCCCGCCCTGTCACATTGCCAATATCCGATTATCACCTCAGCCGTAATTATCTTGACATGATTCATGCCTCCAGGCTCCAGCGTTATCACTTATGACTGCAACTATTCTAGGTTTATTATCATCTCGAAACTTGGCCCGGCCACACGCGGTCGTCACATATCCGGGCATCTTTGATTCACTGTCGAGTTTTGATTCGTAGTTAATCATTTCTGGCATTTCCTCCAATACCCTTGTTGCGCGCTTAATTCACCACTCAACAAGGCTGCTCACGATATCGCGTTCCAGACGCGTCCCAGACCCTCCTCGTTAGCCTGTCTTTCGCCCTTGTCTAGTTTCAACTCTTTTGGGGTGACAAGCCCAAGCCCTTGCGATGCATTCTCATTCGTCGCCGCCACTACGTTCATCCACGTCTTGAAAGAGCTCTCCATTCCAAGCTTGGACACGGCGAAACGGCGATCATCATCTCGGTCCACGGCGGTTGAGTCCTTGTTTGGAAAGCATTGCTTTGTCTAAAGGTTACAGTCTGAGGAACGTCCCGCTGTCGTTATCCTCTTTTTGATGGAGCGTTTCGGCTATCGAATTGACAACCGTTTCCTGTCCGGTTCGATGATATGTCTATGTAGTGATAGTAATGTGATGCTGGTTTGTCCACTCCAATGTCGTTTATTGTGGTCAAAACTTCGATGTCTCTAGAACAATCAGAGTTTACCACCAGATCCATGCCATCGCTATTTCCATAATGTATGGTATGGGTGGGGTATATAATTCTGACTGTTTTTGAGACAAGGTGGTTTTCCATGTTGGCTGCGGCAGTATTTACAACTTGTTGGAGTGCCACCTTAGACTTAGAAACCGTACAAACTTAGGTGGGGTGATGTGATTGATATATTCTACTCGCGCGAGCCACAATTCTCATGCATTAGTAATACACGAAAAAAAATAATAATAATTACTGTATGGTTTGTCGACTGATGACTATGATATAAGAATGGCACTATTGGGCGCACAGTACAGCCATGTTTGATCATGTAGCAGCTATAGGGTAGTACACGCCCAAAGCCTCTCCTGCCCCCCTTCCCTGAACCTGATGTCAACACAGACTGTATTCAAACAATCGTCGTTGACTGAGAAATGAGTGATTGCAGATGCTGTTTTAGTAGCCACCTTGGAACTGTATAATGCTGCTGGGTATGTAGAGCTGCATGCGTGATGGTATTCTCAATACCAAAAAAGCCAACTCAATTGACGCGAGAATGACCCGAATCCTCCACAGCCATCACCGCTAAGAGCTTCCATACTCGCGCCGAGTTATGACCAGCACTGGCTTCGACAAAATAGTATTATCTTAGCCAGAAATGTACCATTTGAAACAGAGTCTCGTGTTGACACGCCCTCCTGAAGTTCGCAGGTGATATCAAAGGTCTTCAAAAGCAAATGAGATGTGAGATCATTTCCACAGCCACAACCACGGGAGATCCCTAACCCTTACCCAGCAGCTGAAAACTGTGATATCCTAAGACTGCGCTTGAGACTTTGCACCTCCTTATGCCGCAACCTTTCCCATCACTGGACAAGTGAAACGACCAGCTCCTCCACCAGGCTTGCGTCGCAATATATTTGAATCAGAGACAGAAGGCTCAGACCTAACGTGTGGATGAGAGCTTTGCGTATTAGCTAAGGTTTGCACAGGTGAGGGGTTAACGATGGTAAAATTATGACGATAGATCTACTACATGAAATGGAATGGTACTGACACTGAGCAGCTTACTGTGCTAGCCAAACGGGAGTTCAAAAACCGTGGCCGTAAAAGAATTGGGACGCATGATGGTCATAAGCGATGGCAATGTTTTCGAAAGAGTCTGAAGCCGTGGCTCGTGGACGAGGAAGCCTACCTCATGGGAAAGTATCGTACCAGAAGTAAAACACTAACAAGAAGGTCTATTCAGAAGTAGTCGGCACCGTTTTGTTCATGTTAGAACGATATGTGTTAAGATCGAGGAAGGATTTTGCTCAGAGGTTGATATTTGTACAGATTGAGATGATTCGACGAACAGGCCATGATGATAATGGGGGAGGTGTTAAAGTCAAAAGAACTCGGCTGGCTGAGATATGAATTCCCATGAGTACTATAGTGATATATTTGGATCATGCGATGCTTTCGAGGTGTTTGAGACAACGCCTACAGGACACTGCACCCCAATTTGTAGAGATAGGCTAATCTAGTCGAGCACTTGCTCTGCCATGGAGACTAGTAGAGTTGGTGTTAGCCAATATGACATGATAAAGGATCTTAGGATATTACTTACCAGCACTGCCAGTATTGTCAGGCTCCACGTACGCCTTGCTGACCTTGCCATCCTCCACCTTGAGGGCATATCGCTTTCCTCGCATACCACCAAAGACCTCGTACGCCTCGAAGCCGAGGTCCAGGGCTTTAGTGAATTCACCAGTAGGGTCACCAAGGAATCGGATCTGAGAGAAGTTAGAGGAATAAACTGGAACCTTGAACCAGGGGAGTTTTGTGTTAAAAATGTTTACTCACACCGGTCTGCTTGGCGGGGTCGAGCTGCTCGCTCCAAGCCTTCATGCTGCAATACAGTCAGAAACATGCTAGATTATTACTACATACGACGAAGATTCATGATTGTTGAGCTTACACAAATGGATCATTGACAGATACAACAAAGACCTGGCCAGCCTGCTTGAGCTTGGGGTGGTTGATGTAAGAAGGGATGTGCTTGCTGGAGCACGTTCCGGAGAAGGCAGCAGGAACGCCGACGATGTATCCATTGACTGTTTTGAACTCCTCCGCGAGATTGACTTTGTTACCGGGCGAGTCCTCCAGAAGGACGTCAAGGTTAGGAATCTCTTGGCCAACGCGGACAAAAGCACGAGGGGTCGAGTGGAAGCCCCGCGCAGCCAAAGTAGGCCTGGCGAGGGCAATACGTCTGATAGGAGCTCTGAAAGACATTGCCGAAGGTTGTTAAGATAAATTGTGAAGCATATATGCTATTTTCCAACAGGTACGCGTGGTCAATTGCTTCTTGGGTTGCCAAATGGTTCGCGGTGGAAGTTGGAGCTTCGGACAGCTGCGGCACAAATGACATCACGTTGAGCTCCTTAGCGCAGTGGAGCTCGTTTGTTGAAAGCTGATGTACTGTGTTGCGTGTGCTTTTTGGTATGGGAAGATCATGATCGTGTTACACTAGCAAAATGGATTAACAACAATAATGATGCTTGTTGTACCTCTTCACTCTTTGACAACTGGCTACTACTGTTTGCCTCGGGACTATAAGCTGCATATATCCATAGGTGGCCTCGTTGACGAATGACCTCTAGGTATCGATGTATTAATTACTACCCAAGGTACTAGGTACTAACCTTAGTACGCAGAAAGGAAGGTATCAAAATCTTCTACTAGAAAGTTAGACAGTAGAAATAGAAGGCATGTAGCCGATAGACTAATACCTACTTAACTATATAGAGTCTCCTTAATACCATGTAAAATAACTTGTTGGGAACTTAGGAGTGTCTGGTGAATAGTGATGAAGATATCACCCTATTGGTCATTGCGAGGCTTCCTATTGTTGTTGTTATAGTAACAATATGGTGATTGGTGATGAAGGGATATGCAGCTGCTCAAACGATGCTGCTGTATACCACCTGCAGTGTGCCTTCCGTTATTGAAATGAATCCCATCTCCTGTATCCGCTATTGCTGCCCACGGTGGAGGAGAAAAGCTCAACTCCTACCTACCCACAGAGATTTTTAAATGCTCGCAATTCAACAGTGAATACGTACATCAGTATTTCTTGAGCGACTTTATTTACGTCTCATCGTCACTTGAGCCTACGAGCTTTTATACTACAGGCAGTTGGGCTTCCTCGAACGATTTCTTCAAAGGCCATACAACGATATCTGATTGAGAAGCGAGAGAAGCCCAGGATAACAGGATGGCTTGATTTTACCGACCATATCAATCATACCTAAAAAAGACATGTGTTCGACATTTGAGGAACACGATACCCTGGGGGACCTCCCGCTTCAGCGACCAGAGTTTACTCAACAGGCCACAAGTGAAAACCTGCCGCACATTACGCTCGAAACTTGGCCTACACAGACCCCAACTTGGCGCCATCACTGTTATGTGGTTTACATTGTTGACTTCAGGGTTCATTCCCAGCGTGCGCGAAGAGATACCTCCTACACCGGCCGAGCGAACAGAACCCGTGATCACATAGAAAGTGGCTTATTCGTCCAGACACACGCAAAAAGGATGTGCGGTCACCTTTACATGCCTCGGAAACACCCAATTTACGAGTATTATGTGCTCCAGAGCCAGAGACTCGACAACATTAGGCAGCACGAGTATTTCGAGTCCGATGCCGCCATCGGGTTCATATTCAAGAAGGACTACCAAAACTCCTTCTACCAGATTCTTCGGGAGATACAGTTACCGGACAAGAGAAACCCTGAGGACTCGGCTCTTTATCTGCGCCATGCCATCAACGTCCAATCTTTCCCCCCTGAGAACTCGACGGACTAGGTGACCTCTGTGCTTATAGTGATGGGAACGAGGAAGTTATTGATGGAATATGTGCCAAATGACTGGTACATAGATGACACAGGAGTGTTCCAGGAGCACGGTCGATATAAAACTGGTGTTCAAGATACTATTGTTTGCAAGGAGTCAACCTTGGTTGGGATCTTGTCGTGGAACTGAGATACCAAGAGGCTATATCTCGGAGCGATTTGCATGATATAACGTCAATGCATTTATAGAAAAGATGGTCATCGGGGGAATCTGAAACAATATTTCCCATGCAATTGAACAGTGTGGTGCATGATATACGTTACATATGAGTGTCTAACAATCCGGAAACGCCGTCCGAGTGATGCAGTGTTTGACCAGATCCGCTATTCAGCACCACAACACTACCGCATGAATGTTGAAGTGAACTTGCGTTTTACACTTGTATGGAGCGTTGGAACTTTCGTTGAAGACTGTTGATTAGTACTATTGCTAGGTCCCGAAAACCTGCGGTCATGGCTGCACCGATCATACCATCATCCTGGGAGTAGGGACTCAACAACATAGGACGATAAATATAGTACGTCTTGACTCACAGGCCACAGTTTCAATAATGATTGTTTATAGACCTGACACCGGAACCAACCGAGCCTGTACATGGGTGTTTGCATAAGGTCATGTACGTTACACTCATGTGTACTTTTTATTCACAATGGAGGCGGCTAGGCTCGTCCCGTTGGCAGAAGGGTGTTCGTTTCAGAATTAATCAAGGGTTGACAGGCCCATCCGGAACCCCGGATGGAGAGGCAACACGAAGATGGAGGAAACACATCACCTATGCGCATTCGATCGTGATGAGATACTTGCTATGCAAGGGATCTCCTCGCGTCTCGGTTCGCTGGGGGCTACCTAAGTATGTATTGTCTCTGAGTAGAACCAGAAACAACATTTCGTATGCATGCTGGCAGTCTATGCCGCATCTCAGACAAAAGCATCTTCAGGGCGAACAGAGAGAGAGAGAGTCCAGTACTTCGTGTCTGAATTTGCTTTTTGTAACCAGCAGAAATGTTGGGGAGCACAGGTGATAGCACGTGGGGGTCAGCCCTCAAATCAAGCCTCAAGGTGTACTATGGATAGACAACCCGTGCCCTGATCTTGACCTGAGCAGCTGAGGAGGCATTGACGTGAGCTGAGATTAGAATTCCTACGTATCTCAACATGGAACATGGTCGTTGAGAGTGGAGTTATCTCGATGTTAGCCCTACAAGTCTTCAACGCTGTTTCCTGGCCCATGTCTAAGCCGCAACCTCTTGCTTGGCAATGTATCCTCATGTGCACCTACAAGGCACGAAGGAATTAGTCGATGCAGTATATCACCCGCTTTGACGTCCGATTTCTTTTCCTAAAAGTTCTGGGATCAGGCAGGCTGAACTATCAGCTGAAGATGCAAGCTTCCAACTACTCCTGCATGTAAGTGCAGAACTGTTCAACGTCTCTGTCTTTCCATTCCAATCCCTTGCCTCAAGTGATATGTGAGAAGTGGCCGTCGAGACAGGTGGCTCTTACTTAGCCTTGAACCAGCTGTTGCTTGGTGATTGGTAGAAACGATGATTAGCATCCAAGTAGACCAGCAATCAGTATCTAGAGTGAAGGTTGACGTTGTCTAGACCTCAAATCAGCTTAGCCATTGGAGAAACCGCGTTGTAGCAATGTCATCTTCTCAATCCTGTGTCCATCAAAGCCGTTGCCATTGAATGAAAGGGAAATGTAATGGCGTAGGAAGACAAGAATGTGGAGCGTTAACCCGCGCATTTTCAAAAACTGCATGCTATTATTGTATGTATTCAGCCATGTCTCATAGATAGTCAGCGTTAGCGATTCCTCGATAGACGAGAACCACAAATGGATATGAGAAGGATGTGATTCTGACGATCGTCGACCAGCTCCGTCCGTGTATTAGAAGTCTTCTTTCGGGCTGCCAAGCGTCAAGATTGCACGACAACATGCCGTTTTAACTGGGCCTGCTACTGTGATAATGCCCAAGATGGTGATCTTTGAAACTTTGAAGCCGTTCTTGATCGTTGCATTCGCAGGTTACTCTGCCGGCGATCGACAATGCCCCAAACCGCACCGCAGTCGTTGCGCGCACGACAGGACAGGGGGTCAAGAACCAGGTACAGGACGTAAGGTACCGTTAGACTCGGGATACATTCAGTTACTGACAGGGGGAGCTCGCATGGCAGGCAAGGGGACCTGGAAAGATGAGGCACAGCACGCCAGAGACATGGGTCTGAGTGAAGAGAGACAAGGTGATGCGAGACATGCCACAGTTGGAATGTGTGTATAGGCGCTAACACGACGATGATAGTGTATAGACCAGTGAAAATGCAGCTCTAAACCCCTATCGCTGAAGAATACCTTAGGTACGATCATTTGCGAGGAAACACTTTTCCTTGCTAAAAAAAAAAGGGCTGACTACGAAGTAGTACAATGAAGATTGTCAATCAAATGCAGCTCTAGATGGAGTTGCTTTGGTTTTCTTTATTTCTCCACGACCAGTGGGTTCACTCGCTCGCTAGAGCGTCATGACCTCACTCAATCACACGGGCCTGTTTAGTGGTGCATCGTAAAGAGAGAAAATGGCGGGCATGCATGTTTAGCTATTTGAAGCAATCTGTGAATGCTTCGTCGACAAGATCGTGACGTTACAGTAACACAAGTGAAGTTCAATCTTCATCATCATCACAACAACATCGATAACCAACACAAATTGAACCACAGCCAATTCTTTCCCCTCCATTTATTACCCATCTCGCGCACGCGGGCATCCACAGCGAGCCGTCCATGAGTGCCCGCATAAGCAGGTGCAGGCACTTTAGTAGAGCCTTGTGCCCTGTGTCTAGCCCGAAGCGGGTGATGGTTCAATCTACCCCTGACTTGGCAAGCAAGGATGGGTCCCTTTCTCCCTTGTTGCCCCTCAACAAGCGTTGATTGACAGAAAACTTATGCAGGCCTCGTGATGGAGAGCAGAGAAAGATAAATCCCAAGGGACGAAGGCACCGTATTACGCAAAGATAAGGGGTAGATGAATATTACTATATCGTACGCCAAAGAATATGCCTCTGACTATAACATATCTCTGCCTCCCATGTATCTCGATCAGTTCTAGTAGTACAAAGATACCTTAGGTAGGTACCTATTGAATACAAAGAAGCTCAAGTTCTTTTCCTGGCATCTTTTTCCTCCCCTTGTCAGGCACGAGGGCTATTTTGGCGCCCCAAGCCCAGACCACCCACCACCCACCACTGAGCACCTGTGGCAACCCTCCACTGCCCCTGTCTCCTGTCGTGTCATTTTGTACAGTACCATGTTGGATGTGCTCTATTAACTTCTGTTGCAGGTTGGTATAACCGTTGGTGACTTGGCTTCAGCTTGGGCACACCTAACAAGTACAGCTTCTCGGCTTTTACTCATAGTGCTGTATCATCGAGGACGGATCCTTCAGCTGACCGAGTTCTCAAACAACCGGAGGTTTGTTCAGAGTCTTTTTACCATAATCATCCTTGTATTTGGCCATATCTATAATCCTTACCAACTACGAACCAGGATCCTCCCACTCACAGCCCAACCATCCAAACTACTTGCTGCATGTGTGTTTATCTGCACTCGTTAAAAGAGCTCTTGAGATCATCCCCTCTGATCGGCCATGAGTCTGGCGGTCTGACGACCAGAGGATGATCAATCACTTGTCCAAGTAACCAAGCTGCCACCAAGTCTTGTTTTCCCCAGAAGAAACGCGAGAGGTTTGTACTGCCAAATCAGACTACAAGCCTCTGCCAAAGAAACCCCGCCAACGCCGCCGCAATTGCAATGCCTCCGTTCCACATGATTTCAACAGGCGACTGGCGGTTCAGATTATTTCCTGCAAAAGCAACAAGCAATGAATTGAGCATCGAATCTTTTGTAATCAATGAAGATACGTGCTGTGCAGTTGACCTTGATCGGAACCAGGCTGTCATTGCAGAGCTCTTTATTTCTCGCCCGCAAAATCCCAAGGGTCTCATTAATGAATGTTAGGGTTTTTAGGTACCCATGGCCAACAACGTTAGCAATCCGGGTTGTTGCTGATCGTCATTGCACCTGTGGGTTCCCGTTGCAAGAGCCCGCTCTAAAAACGATCCTGTTTTTGGGCGGCGTCACTCCACTCTGTCTCCCGTGAGTTTCGTCTCTGCCCCTGACCCTAGCAGATATGGAACCCTTTCAGGGCGTGGCCTTCTGTCTCTTATCTATCTCACATCCATATTTACGTAGTATGGCGGCCGGCCGGTGGTATGCATGGCAAGCGTATTTTGGTGAAGGGCTGCTGCGGGTGATTTTGTTAATAGCTAATGCTTGATGATTGACCGTTGAACTGCGTCCCGTCCGTTGTGTTAAATTTAGGTTTTGATGGAAGGGAAGGTATTTGCGAAACACAGTAAACCTTCAGGTTGAGCTAGCTTCTAAGCTGTACACCAACTCTGTAAGGTAAGTAGGTAGGTAGGTACGGATACCTAATCACAAATATTCATTCACCAGCCTAGCCAACCTGAAGGTGGTAGACCGGCCACGTTATTCCATTCCCATCCATACCACCCAGTTCGCCTTGACTGGGCATCATCATCACCAACCATTCATCCACTACCGGTCTTGCTCTCTCATCTCAGTTCAGGTACCGATCCATAGGGAGGTACTGTACTGCACGTAGCTGGTCGGAATCTCTGATTCGCCCTCCCTCCCTCCTCCTTCACTTGGTCTGCCACCTCAGTCTTGTTTCTTACCCGCCTTCCATGACATTAGTTGCCCCTGATTCCTTACCTCAGTACTACCTTTCTTATCCTTTGCCCTCCTTTCGGACGTACAGTACGTAGTTGGCAGGTTCTCTAGAGTCACACAAACTTATCAGGTTCCTGTCACTTTTCTTCTGGATATCTTCTTCCGTTCTTCCAGTCCTTCTTCAGCGTCGATCATTTCCCTTGCTAAAAGCATTTCATTATCCTTTCATTCATCGTCGCCGCTTGTTTCGTGCTCGCTTTAATTCCTCCCATTCTCCCCACACACACAAACAAAGTGCAAGCCCACAACGCACGCACGACCCTGCAGCGTCGAACACCAACGATCCACCGACCGTCCCACGCGCCGTCTCTCCCTCCTGAAGTCTGCGTCTCAGCCGTGCATAAATCTGCCCGGAAATACACCAAGATCCATGTCTGGTACCTTGCAGTCCACTATCTAACTACTCTGCTTCAAGTACCCTTTTAGCTCAGGTACCTCGCTTTTGGTTGCCTTGCCTGTACAATTCCATCACCCACGGCCCCCCTTCCCCTTCCTGCATCTGCCTTGTCCACCAACACCACCACCGCTACCTCCACTTTCGCTATCACCATCAACCTGCCGCCGTTTTGTTGTTCACTTTGCACTTCTTTCTTCCTTGAACGCCTCCTGCGCTCCTCGCGAGATCGAGGATTATCAGAATATCGCATCGCGACATACTGCTGCTCCCATTCAGCTACCGTTGCCGCTTCCCATCTGTCTATCGTCGCTTGTTTCTTGTCCTTTGTTTCTGAGCGAACGTATTGCTGTTGCGCGCCTCCAACTGCCGTGCTCGCCTCATACCCGTCGTCGATACCTCCGTTGATTTTCATTACTTTTCTACTTCCCGCTTTTGTACCTCGAAACCGTTGAACGCCGTCTACGCCTCACTGCTTGTCATTCACCTCGAACCGGTCGTTGCCTTCGCTGCCACACTTGACCTCGACTCATCATAATTGGGATCACCTGACTCGCTGTCCTTTTGACTATTCTGGTCATCTGAGGAAGGTTTTGGCCCGGCATCTGCGCAATTGCTGCTTGTTGTCTAGGTCTAGAGGCATACAAGCCTGAATCCTCCTTATCTTAGATTGCAGTAAACACACTATGTCCATCATGCTACAAACACCATCTCGAGCTTCTACCGCCTCCTCCTCCTCTTTCCAGCCTATATCACGCCAAAACACCATGTCTTCCTACGACGGCTCGCGCTCTGCGCGCCAGTCGAAGCGCTACTCGATGTCAGCGCTGTACATGTCAATTTCTGCCAATGAGGGGGACCTGCAGATTGAAGATGAGCTTGCCAAAGGTAGGCCTACATGCTCATTTCAAGAGGATAAGCAACTGACCTCATTCCAGCACAAAAGGCGCTGCGTGATCTCAAGTCTAAGATCTCATCACAGTCGAAGAAGAACTTCGTTTTGGAAAAAGATGTGCGCTATCTGGATTCCCGAATCGCGTTGCTTATCCAAAATCGTATGGCCCTGGAAGAGGTACGTCTCCAGCCAACATCGGAATGAACGAGTTCTGATGATTGTTACAGCAAAACGAAGTTGCCAGCCATCTAGAAGATGCTCTTGAAATGCAGCAGGGTGTCTTTCCTAACGACGACAAAACTCAGAAATACGGAAACCTTTTGTTTCTGCTTCAATCTGAGCCCAGGCACATTGCACATCTCTGCAGGCTGGTCTCGATGTCTGAGATTGATTCGCTCCTTCAGACTGTCATGTTCACTATCTACGGAAACCAATACGAGAGTCGAGAAGAGCATCTCTTGCTCACTATGTTCCAGGTAAGCTTTCCACGACTTCGGGAGAAGTACACGCCTCACATGCTCTAGTCCGTCTTGACATACCAGTTCGACAACACACCAGACTACTCATCCTTGCTCCGTGCTAATACGCCCGTCTCTCGAATGATGACTACATACACCCGAAGAGGTCCTGGTCAAAGTTTCCTCAAATCCGTGCTTGCTGATAGAATCAACGGCTTGATCGAGCTGAAAGATCTTGACCTGGAAATCAACCCGCTTAAGGTTTACGAGCGAATGATTGAGCAAATCGAAGAGGATACTGGCCAACTGCCTCCCCATCTTCCCAAGGGAATCACTGGCGAACAAGCCGCCGAGAACCCCCAGGTTCAGGCCATCATCGAGCCCCGCTTAACCATGTTGACCGAGATTGCTAATGGCTTCTTGACCACCATTATTGAGGGCCTCGATGAAGCGCCTTATGGTATCCGCTGGATCTGCAAACAAATCAGGAGCTTAACAAAGCGCAAATACCCAGATGCTAATGACCAGGTTATTTGTACCTTGATCGGTGGATTCTTCTTTTTGCGCTTTATCAACCCTGCGATCGTTACCCCGAAATCCTACATGCTTATCGACGGAACACCGGCCGAACGACCCAGACGAACTCTAACATATATCGCCAAGATGCTTCAGAACCTCGCGAACAAGCCATCCTACGCCAAGGAGCCGTACATGGCTAAGCTTCAACCGTTCATTCATCAGAACAAGGACAGGATCAATAAATTCATGCTCGATCTCTGCGAGGTCCAGGATTTCTATGAGAGCCTTGAGATGGATAATTATGTTGCCCTATCAAAGAAGGACCTTGAACTTGAGATTACCCTCAATGAAGTCTATGCTATGCACTCATTGCTTGACAAGCATCATGACGAGCTGTGCAAGGATGACAATTCGCACCTTGCTATCATTATGTCGGAATTGGGATCATCACCCCCTCAGTTGCCGCGAAAAGAAAACAGAGTCATCAACTTGCCTTTATTCAGTAGATGGGAGTCAGCTATCGGTGATCTGACAGCAGCATTGGATATCACACAGGAGGAAGTTTATTTCATGGAAGCCAAGTCAATTTTCGTACAAGTCATGCGATCAATTCCAGCAACTAGCGGGGTAGCCAGAAGACCACTGCGACTAGAACGCATTGCTGATGCTGCAGCTACAAATCGCAGTGATGCAGTAATGGTCCGCAAAGGTATCCGGGCCATGGAACTGTTATCCCAGCTTCAGGAATTGCATGTTATCGACAAGGCCGATCAATTCAGCCTCCTTCGGGACGAAGTTGAGCAGGAGCTTCAACATCTCGGATCACTCAAGGAGGGTGTTATCACTGAGACGCAGAAGTTGCAAGAGGTTTACAAGACGATCCGTGATCATAATGTCTATCTCAACGGACAACTCGAGACTTACAAAAGCTACCTGCACAACGTTCGATCACAGAGCGAGGGTACTAAGAGAAAGCAGCAGAAGCAGCAAGTCCTCGGTCCATACAAGTTTACACACCAGCAGCTTGAGAAGGAAGGCGTCATCCAGAAGAGCAATGTTCCCGACAACAGACGGGCCAACATCTACTTCAACTTTACCAGTCCACTACCTGGAACATTCGTCATTTCGTTGCACTATAAGGGTAAGCTACTCTCGTTCTTCTGTCACTCTAGCATGCTAACTTGAAGACAGGTCGCAATAGGGGTCTACTTGAATTGGATCTCAAGCTTGATGATCTGCTTGAGATGCAAAAGGATAATCAGGATGACCTTGACCTGGAATATGTACAGTTCAACGTGCCAAAGGTGCTGGCACTGTTGAACAAGCGCTTCGCGAGGAAGAAGGGCTGGTAAATGATCTATAATGACAATACGACTCTCAGCCACAAACATCTCGACACATATTGATCCATGTACTACGACCGCATCAGACGGAGGGGCTTGGCGTTATGGATACTGATACCACGGAATATTCTGTTCTCTTCACCTTGGGCCAGGAAGCTACTTGGAGGGCTTGTTACCATGGTTTCATTTGTTAAGTTTCATTTGTCTGTTTCCTTTTGGCATGAGCATTCACTTCATGTCTTGCGTTGTTGTGATGAGACAGATATGGATGGATGGATGGGTGAGGTGAAAATCAGCAAGCAGGAAGGACTATTCTTTTATATACCGTTTGCTTGTTTCTTGAACGGCGGTATTCTGCTTCGGCTGGTCCGCGGTGGGAGCCTCTTATGCGGAACCTTGATTATATGTGCATGCCAGTAGTCTTTTAATGGGATGGATATTATGCTCCAAGGCATGAGTGGTGGGCAGGATGATTATAGTTACCTGGTAGGCTTTAGGCCTTGAACAGTGATAATGAACAAAGGGATTTGAATTATATAATGAAAACTTGAATTATTACATCCATATCGGTGAATAGTTATTTGGCATGCGTTGAAGCACAAAACCCTAATTGTCTACAAACAAGATAGAGATAACTGCCAAACATTGACCTAGGTACGTCAGATGAACCGAGGAACCGAGCGAACCTAGCGATTGTGGAGTGCTTGGGGAAGAGGGGCCACTAGTAAAGGTCTGTAATCCCCCAGATCTGAACCTCGGCATCTTTAGTTGACTAGCAAGGGGCCAAATGTTTAAGGTAAGCTCATCGAGTCAGTTCTCACATCCAGAGTACAATAACTCTTTAACATTGCAATTATCATTTAACCGTAGCTCCGTCAAACCATTCTTCAATTTATCTTTTGTAACCTCCGACTTCTATCTCGTGACCCTGAACAAGCAAATCGACCGTCGATCATCCTTTCTTACATATACTCACCTGATAAAATAGACACATCACTGCCCTAGGGATGGCTGGTAGAATTCGACAGCCCGTCGATGAGGCGGCGCTTGAGAAATACATTTCTGAGCATGTCCCAACCATCAAAATACCGATTGATCTCAAACAGGTGAGTGCTCTGCTCGCGCCCTCCTCAGTGTGATGGCTGCTGATGTCACAGTTTGGTTTCGGTCAATCCAATCCTACGTACCAGATTACTGCTTCAGATGGCCAACGCTTTGTGATGCGTAAGAAGCCCCCTGGAAAGCTCCTCTCCAAGACAGCCCACAAAGTTGAGCGTGAATATCGCATCATGCATGCTTTGGAGAACACTGATGTTGCCGTACCAAAAACGTACTGTCTATGCGAAGATGACTCTGTTATTGGCACGCCGTTCTATATCATGGAGTTTCTCGATGGACGTATCTTTGAAGACTTTACCATGCCAGGCGTACAGCCCGCCGCACGTGAGGCTATGTGGCGCGATGCCGTGATAACGTTGGCACGGTTCCATGCAGTTGACTACAAGAAGGTTGGTCTGGAGAAGTTTGGCAAACCAACAGGTTTCTATTCGCGACAGATCAACACGTGGGTAACTATCTGTGGTAGCCAGGAGAAGGCCGTCGACATTGAGACTAAGGAGCCTGTTGGGAAGCTCCCCCACTTTGAGGAAACGGTTCGCTTCTTCAAGAATGAGCGTCTGCAACCCAAGGACCGGGCAACACTGGTACATGGAGATTACAAGATTGACAATTTGGTATTTCACAAGACTGAACCAAGGGTCATCGGAATCTTGGAGTATGCTCATCTTTCCCAATTCGAAGTCAGTTACTAAAACATATTCTACAGTTGGGAGATGTCTACTGTTGGCCACCCGCTTTCCGACCTTTGCAACTTTCTTATGAACTTCTACTCGGCCAAATCCCCTGGTGCGACTCCTTATGATGCATCCGGATTCCTCCCCGGCAAGACGCCTGGCCTTCCACAACCAGAGAAGATCCTGGAGTGGTACACAGAGGAGAGTGGATACGATCCCCGGCCAGAGGTTCCATGGGGAATGTCGTTCAGCATCTGGAAGCTGGCTGGAGTTTGTCAAGGAATTGCGGCGCGATATGCGCTCAGACAGGCGAGTAGCGAGAAAGCGAAACAGCACGCTGTGACGAGGGGATCTTTGGCAAAGTTCGCTTGGGCACTGGCTAAAGAGGCTGGTGCGGATGAGACTGGAACAAAACTGTAGGATTTGCATTATTATAATGCGCGGAATGTCTGAGAGTAGTGTCCCATCTGCAGATCTAGGCTTTAGACAAGTCTAATGGCCAAGCTCAAGTGGATATAGTATAAGTTTGTTAGACGTCAGATAAAATAAAGAGAGACGGATTGCTAAGTCACCACCACTTTTATAAAGAACTCCCTTCTATTTGTTTCTGTCAGAGAAATAATCTAGGCATTAACATCTTAGGGCTGGTATGATCCAATCACTGGTGTTTTAGGTGCAGTACCCCCAAGATCCAGATCCGAAACGCTCTAATGGGCCAGGCGTTTGATCTAATGACGTTGCACTTCTGTAAACAATTTCTCCCTCACAACCTAAAATTGAGGATATGCCGATACTTCGAATGCTGATATCACCCGTGGCATTGATCAATTATCTCTGCCCCCCTCTTCACAAACTACCAGGTCCTTGTATCTATCCAATATCGCCTTTTACGCGACCTCTGGGGCGTTTCAAAGCATCCTATCTTATCGCTCGCTACGCCGAAAAGGGACAAACTTGATTTAGACCATCACGGACAACGCGATAACTGCAGTCCATCCTCTTTGTCCTGACCTTGTCCCTCCCTTGAATATTACTACTATAGGATTACCTGACTGGCTTTTCATGGCTGGCAACACCCGCCGGCGCATCACGTTGCCGGATCCTGAAGAACGACGGCCTTTACTGAGTAGGCTCAGTACAGGCGGCCCAGAGAACCGCGATGCTCTGTATAGTTGCATGACAGACCCTCATAGTCACTTACCTGTGTATACCAACATACACCGTATTCGTCGCGACATAATCAGCGTTGTTGAGGACTATCTGAGCCTCGCCCAGCTGCAGGATCTGAGAATTAATGTTACAGTTGTGCGGCCGTTGGTGGATAAGTTCTATGGCCTCAACGACATTTCCATCAGTAGGAGAAGTGCTGTTCACCCCCTTTGAGGGCCCTTTACTGATATGATCTGATAGTCTACTGTTTGCTGGTCAATCGTGCTCAGTTTCTCGAAGAGCAGTCTCATCTCAACAACCGTCACAATGTCAACTTCACACGTGCTACTCTATGTGAGCTCATAGCTACGCGCATCCTGAGACGCTTTGGTGAAGTGCATGATGATGGCCACGACGGACTCTTGCTTCTGGCTCATATTCTAGTCGCTGGCTTTGAACCCTTCCAGAATGCCCCAGAAGAGATTCGAGAGGAGGCAGAGCGCACCACCTCCTGGGTCGATTACAAGACGCTGCCATCTCTCGAGGTGGCCATTGTCACTGAGAGCAAGCATTTCTTGAGTTCAGCAACTTGCCAAAAGGTCGTCAACGCCATCTATGAGGGTCGAATTGTCTACACCCCCTCGACATTTTGGGACATCATCCCTGATCATTACAAGTTAAAGCCCATCTCTATTTATGACCCTCGCGAGTCCCCTCTTCTCAACCAATATCGTCTGATTGTCCCTCGAACCCGAAATGTCCTCGAGTCAATCCAATTCGCCACGCTGCTCACTCTCTACGTTGCGGTTATGGTTCTTAGAAGGAAAAACCGCTATGGACCAACAGAAGCAGCCTTTTCTATATTTGCTTTTGGATGGGGCTTGGATCAATTTGCTACTATTCTAGCACATGGCTGGTATGCTACAGACTTTCTAGTCGTGTCGTCACTCAAGTACTAATCTTTCAAAAGGAACGTCTATACACAGAACCTGTGGTCATTCCTTGATGTGGCCTTTGTTCTCATCTACTGGGTATATCTTGTATTGCGGTTCTTGGGCTGGAAGCTTGGTGACGCGAACCTTGATGAACAAGCGTTTGATGTGCTTGCACTCGCCGCTCCTGTCTTGGTTCCGCGGCTTGCTTTCAACCTGCTGAGCGACAATCTCGTGTTCTTGTCCCTTAGGTCAATGATGGCGGACTTCTTCTTCCTGACAGCTCTATCTGCTTGGTGCTTCTTGGGGTTCCTGCTGTCACTTCTATGGCTCGGCGAGGGAGCACACCCCATCCTGTAAGTTCCTGTACCACCTTGGTGAAACGTGGTACTGATATGGATGAGAACAATATCGAAATGGATGATCTATATCTGGTTTGGATTGGATGGAACAGGTATCCATCGATCGGTCAGTCTTCGTCTCACCCCATACGCTTGACAAATTCTGATATCTCTACTAGACTGAGTTTCACTGGCTGCTAGGACCTAGTGTGATGGTAGCCTTCGCTTTTCTCGGGAACACACTCTTCCTGACCATCCTTGTATCGATGCTTTCCAATACATTCAGCAACATTTCGTCAAACGCCATAGCGGAGATCAGTTTCCGTCGAGCAGTTCTGACACTTGAGGGCGTCAAGGCTGACGCTGTGTTCGCATACCAACCCCCGTTCAACATCCTCGCCGTATTCCTATTCATCCCGCTTAAATTCGTCGTGAGTCCGCGCTGGTTCCACAAGATCCACGTCACAGCGGTCAAGATTCTGAATCTCCCTCTCCTGCTCATCATCGCTGTTGCTGAGCGCCGCCTGCTCTGGCCTTCTCGTGAGATCCAAGACCCAACCGAGATCAAAGCTCCGCCCCCGACAAAGAGCCAGTTTTGGAAGAAGTGGCGGTTGACGGTTCACCGAGATCTTCGCGCCGTCTTTCAAGTATCGCCGCCTGATACTGTCCACGACGACATCACTGTCGATGATGATCTCACGCATCATCTCATCCGCCGACAGTTCACACGCAACGCGACAAATGATATAGAGCCCCGTAACCTACATAACACCTCTAGGCCTGATCCCGGAGCTCGACGTCCATCACGACGAGATTCTATGTTTCCGGGGATCCCACCCCAGAAGCTTCGGGGATCTTTCTCCGAGAATGAGATGTTCGAAGGAACTACAGATAGGCTGGCCAACATGGAAAAGGCGATACGGCGCATGGAAACAATGCTATCTCGCCTAGTTCCATCTGTCGAAGACGCCATCAGTGATGATGAGCTGGAGCAAAGCGGGACTCTTAGGGGAGACAATACTGCTGAGTCGTCATTCAGAGGTTTAGCTGATCAAGAGTCATGATCATTGCATGGTGTTTGGGTACGAGTATAAATAGAATTGCATACGCGGAGAGTCAGGGAAGGGCATTTTGTTTTTAGCACTGATTAACTGGCACTGTTGGAAACATCCTGCCACCACACAGCCAACCAACCTTCCTTTTCTACCTACCTTTCGAATAGAACTTCTTTTTCGTCTTTGTCCCTCAGCAATAATTCCAAGGCATATTTTTCTTGCGATTGATTTCTGAACATCCGAGAATGTGCACTCTCACATATTTCCAGCACAAAGAATGCAAACACACCTGGGTTGTTGTCACGGAACCCTGCGAGCCATTCATGGGCCTCAACAATTGCCCTACCTTCTGCGATGGTACAGCCAAGGAACCGCCAGAATTCTATAACACAAAGAGCCGACCATGTCCTCGGTGCCAGCTGCACGGTGAATACGATCGTAATTTGGTTCGGATAGTGGAAGCTATGGGCTGGGGAATCAAATGGGGAGTTGGGCCAGGACAGGATGATTGGGGTTGCGAGATGAAGTGTGCGATTCTTTGAGGCGATCGTCGCGACGGATTTTAGTAGGAGCTTGGAGTTCCTGGCGTTTTATATCGGGTTTCTCAGGGAATATCTGGAGCCACAACTGTAGGTGTCCGCCTGGTTCATGCGGCCCCCAAGATATCCATCGATACTGATGCAAGTGAATCAGATATGTCCTTTCCAACCCAACAAAAGGCGACCAGTTCGAAGCTGAGCCCGTTACCACTTTGCCATGATCCAGAGATTTGCGATCCACCAACAACAGCTTTATATTTGTCTTTTGTTTCTTTCAACTATTTAGTCTCAATTTCCTGATTCTGGACAGACATCACGTGCCGCACCCACCCAGTGTCATTACAAGTTTTCTATCTATAATCTAGTCATGAAGCCTCACCACAATCACAACTTATTTTCACATTGCCAGGCATACATCATGTTACCAACACCAGACACTTCGCACGTCCCATACGAGCGAGTCTATGAACCTGCCGAGGACTCATACCTCCTCTTGGACACGCTCTCATCTGCTGCAGAGACCGAGTATCTTCAACAAGCTTTTCTTGATAGAGCGCCTCTCGTGGTGGAGGTCGGCACAGGCTCAGGCGTCGTCCTCGCTTTTGTCCACGCACATGCGCAGAAGCTTTTTGGCACACGCGAGGTCCTTACTGCGGGAGTTGACATGAACGCCTTTGCGTGTCGGGCTACAGTCGGGACGGTAGCAAAGGCAGCTTCTGACAATCCCGACTCACATGCAGTTTATCTGGGCTCGTGCATGGGGGATCTCACAACCCCATGGCGCGAGGGCACCATTGACGTCCTCATTTTCAACCCGCCATATGTGCCCACGCCTGAGATGCCTGCCAGACCAGATTCGTTTACCGCAGATGACCTTGCAGTCAGCACAAAGCCTTCATTTGACGACGATTCGTATCTGCTAGCATTATCTTACGCAGGCGGCTTAGATGGTATGGAGACAACAGATAGACTGATCGAGGCGCTACCCCAAACCCTGTCTCGACGCGGTTGTGCCTACCTCCTCCTATGCGCTCAAAATAAGCCAGATGAAGTCAGGAGTCGCATCGAGGGGTTTGGGCCTGAATGGCGGACTCGAACTGTTGGTAACAGCGGCAAACAGGCCGGATGGGAGAAGCTGCAGATCGTACGGATATGGCGAGAGTATTCGAACGCCGTAGAATAGAAAAAAAGAGGTTGCAATGGAATTGGGGTGTGTGAGAGCATATATTCAGATATCTTTCCACAACAAGAAAAGTGATACCCACCCCACGCGGGTTCATACAGTTTTAATGACCAAACAACCCGAACGCCAGGTTCCATTTGAATGTGATATCTTCGCGATAACGTGGTCACTCCACATTAACGACGCGCATGTGCGTTTCCATCCTTTCCCCATCTTGTCGTTTCTCCTAAACCTTCCCGTGGCCTTCTCGTTTAGGGCCGTCCTCTCTAAGGCCGTCCTCCGCGACCGCGGCCTCCACCACGTCCGCGTCCCCTGGGACCGCCTCTGCCTCGTCCTCCCCGCCCACCCCGCTCTGCCTCCTTTCGTGCCTTATTCTTGGGCTTGGGCGCGTCGTCAATAAGCAGGGTGTCGAGAGGTAAAGAGTCGGGCAGGATAAAATATCGGATTGTAGAACCACGAATGTTCATGGTCTCCAGGGATATGGGCTCCTGCCCCTTGATGGTCATCTTGACGGTCCGGAGGGCGGTGTTCATCTGGGGAGAGACTGAGGAAATAGTGCCATGAACAATGGTTCCTAGACAACAATTAGCACACGGCTGCTCGCATGGCTGTAAGCTCGCCTTGGGGTAAGGAGCAATGTATTACCATTTTTCAACTCAATTGTCACCGTTTCGTTGGCGCATTTCATGAGAAAACTAGTCGTGCCAAGTCAGTCCAGAAGCTCAAACTTGACCAGAAGCTCAGCACAATCCAAGTGTGCGCAAAAGACAGGGGGACTTCTTACCGAACCAGCTTCATATTGGCTATTTGAAAGGGTTTAGGCGCTTAAACTGCTGTATAATTGATCGGGTGTAAGGTCGGCGGTGTTTAAGCGCGTCGTAGGATCGATTTGGCGTGAGGCTGAGAGGCTGGCTATTGAGCAACACCGCCTGAATTGTCGGTCGGAAAAATCGAGGGTCAGAGCTCCAGGCATTGTCTCCACGTGACTTCGCGCTGCGAAGCTCGGTTTTGCTCACCAGTCCCCAGGCACTCAGGTTGTATCATTGGTGTATGTCAAAATAGCTTATCGATAACAGCGCCTGTTAACTAAGGTACCTTAACAAACCATGGATTCAGCCATAAATAAATTGCAGCCTCGCCAACTTGAGCTTGCCATCTCTCAAAGCGTGCCTTACCAGTGCCCTAGGGTTTCCCTCCTTTTATTTACCTTCTTTCTACGTGGTGCCCGGGGGTTTATCGCCTGAAATCTTTCTTTAACTTAGTCTTTGCCTCTACGTTCCTTTGTTCATTCACGGATTTCGCGCCCCGCCTGAGCCTACGACTTGCATCCATCATTACCCCACCATATTCAAGGCTCGAGATCAACACGGAAACGTATCCGAGCTCCATTCTTCCCTAAGAAACAAAAGCCCACGGCACCCCGAGCTTCTTTACCTGGGGCGATATCGCCAGACTGTATTGCCACAAAGTATGATTTCGGGACGTGGAGGGGCCGGCGCTCGGGGAAGGATTCGTCCTCCTCGTCGCATTGTGCGTGTAAGTTCGATGCACTGAAACGTTAGAATCTGAATCCTGAATTAAGACCTTGCCTTCAGCCAAATGAAGCCGCCGAGGGTTCCGATTTCGAGGCTTGCTGGAAGATGCTAGAGGAAGCCCTGCGCGACATCCACATGAAGAACTGCAGCCGACTGTCATTCGAGGAGCTGTACCGAGCCGCGTACAAGATGGTACTTAAGAAGAAAGGCGAATTGCTTTATGATAGGGTCAAAGCTTTCGAGGAACAGTGGTTCGCAGATCATGTCATTCCCAAGATTCGAGAACTGGTCAGCAAGAGCCTGATCAACATTGGCGCCGAACGAACATCTACGACGTCCGTCAACGAGAGACGGCAGACAGGAGAGAGATTCCTCCAAGGACTGCGTGATACTTGGGAAGATCATAACATGTCTATGAACATGACGGCCGATATTCTTATGTATCTTGATAGGGGCTACGCGCAGCTCGAAGCCCAACGAACCCCCATTTTCGCCACCACCATCGCGCTTTTTCGTGATCATATTCTTCGATCTTCGCTGAACACGAACACTAAGAGCAAGGTGATCGACATCCTTATATCAGTGGTCCTCGACCAGATCGATATGGAGCGCGAAGGAGATATCATCGACAGAAACCTCATTCGAAGCTGCAGTCGAATGCTCAGCAGCCTCTACGAAACTGAAGAAGAGAAGGAAACCGATAAACTGTACATGACAGTATTCGAACCTCGCTTCCTCGAGAACAGCAAGACATACTATGCAACTGAATGTGAGAAACTACTACGCGAATCGGATGCCGGAGCCTGGTTGCGACACACCCAATTACGACTGAACGAAGAAATCGATCGATGCGGAACAACAATAGAGTTAGAGACATTACCAAAGGTCACGCAAACTATTGATCAAGAACTTATAGTCAAGCATCTGTCCGAATTTTTGGCTCTTGAAGGGAGTGGCCTGAAATGGATGATTGACAATGACAAGATTGACGACCTCTCGATTCTCTACAAACTCATCTCCAGGGTTGATTCAAAGAAGACTGCTTTACGAGACATTTTGCAAACTCGCGTGGTTGAGCTAGGCCTGGAGATTGAGAAAGTACTGAAGAACACTGATTTCTCGTTTGGCCATGGCGAAGGAGACGAGGCGGGTGAAGGGGAAAAGACAAAGACCTTAAACCCCGCGGCGCAGCAGACAGCTGCTGCGATCAAATGGGTAGACGACGTACTCCGTCTGAAGGATAAGTTTGATAACCTCTGGGCTCAATGCTTTCAAGGAGATCTTATCATCCAAAGCGCATTGACCAAGAGCTTCTCTGACTTTATCAACATGTTCAGCCGCAGCTCCGAATATGTCTCTCTGTTCATCGACGACAATCTCAAGAGAGGCATCAAAGGCAAGACAGAGGCAGAAGTCGATGTCGTTCTAGAGAAAGCCATTGTCCTGATTCGATACCTCCAGGATAGAGATCTGTTCCAGACATACTACCAGAGACATCTGGCAAGACGCCTCCTTCACGGAAAGTCCGAAAGCCATGATGTTGAAAAGCAGATCATTTCCCGAATGAAACAAGAACTGGGCCAACAGTTCACCAGCAAGTTTGAAGGCATGTTCAGAGATCTTGTCACGTCAACAGAACTCACCAGCGGCTATCGTGACCACATTCGTGACTTGGGAGATGGCAGCGGCAAAACCATCGACCTTAACATCAACGTTCTCACTACAAACTACTGGCCACCCGAGGTCATGGGCCGAACTACGCAGATTGGCGAAGGATCTCGTGTTACGTGCACGTACCCTCCTGAACTGCGACGATTACAGGCGAGCTTTGAGCAGTACTATTTAACTAACCGTAATGGACGCAAGCTCACCTGGATTGATACCACAGGCAGTTCGGATGTCAAATGTACCTTTCCGGCCATCCCTGGAAAGTCTGGCCCGCTCTCTCGGGAGCGAAGATATGAGATCAACGTACCGACTTTTGCGATGGTTGTCTTACTCCTCTTCAACGATCTTGAGGAGGGCCAGTCATTAACCTTTGAAGAGATCCAAGCCAAGACCAACATCTCAACTACAGATCTCATGAGAACGCTGACAGCTATTGCTGTGGCACCCAAGTCTCGCGTCTTGATGAAGGACCCTGCCAACAAGTCCGTGAAAGTCGGCGATAAGTTTTCTTTCAATGCATCTTTCCAGAGCAAGACCATACGAATCAAGGCGCCCATCATCAACGCGGTGTCCAAGGTCGAAGACAACACGGAACGAAAGAACACCGAGGAGAAGAACAATCAAACCAGAGCTCACACTGTTGACGCGGCAATTGTGCGAATCATGAAGTAAGTCCCAAGCCTAAGTGTTATTGCCAGCTTTAGTTACTAATTCTCGCAGATCTCGAAAGGAGCTTTCTCACTCGCAGCTCACTAGTGAAGTTTTGTCACAACTCTCTGGCCGTTTCCGCCCCGAAGTTAGCCTCATCAAGAAGCGTATCGAGGATCTCATCGCAAGAGAATATCTTGAGCGCCCTGATGAAGATGACGCGCCAACTCTGTATCGCTATGTAGCATAGACTACGAAGCTCAATCTCACGAATCATGAAAGACAACGAATCGGCATTTTCCAATCTTGCAAGGCGTTCGAATGATAGGATCCATACACTATTGATATACATAGCATGGTTGTACATGGAGGCTTTTGCTTATTGAAGGGAAGGAACGGGAATCGTGTGAGCCGGGTCGGACGGTTTGTTGCCGAGACGAGGATACGAGAACCCGCCAAAGATTGAACCGAGGATTTGAGGTCTATAAAGACTTATGATTATGTACAAGTCTTACCTGCAGCACGAATGGGTACGTGGCCACCTGGTTCTATTTAGAAGACAATAAGAAGTACCAGAACGTGATTCTTCATCCAAACAGACGTATGAATGCGAAAGAGACATCCATATAAACAAGTCACAGATTACAGAAACCATTGATGAATTACTGTTGATTCGAGATTATTGCGTGAGTTGCCGGTGAATCATGAAAGTCACGTGATTACAGTCGACGATGCCTTGGCTGTAGACGCTATCTTTCATGGAGAACTTGCACCATCAAACAAACATCTAAGCGTCTTCCTCGATATAGAAACTTGCTCGAGATACAAAAACGATTGCAACTACAAGACGGGCACTCGTAACCCCCCGAAACATACTCGATTTATCCCGCGTGAAGTTTCAAACGCGAAAAAGTCACCGATACCATGCTCTTTTTTAGGTACCATCGAACTATCTTCTGTGTGGCTAACACCCTTGTTCGCACACTGACACGTTATTCATGCAGCTTTTTCAAGACACTCATCGACCATGAGGTCACTGTAGAGCTCAAGAACGACATTCAGCTAAAGGGAATTCTCAAGAGTGTGGATCAGTACCTCAACATCAAGCTTGATGACATTCAGGTTGTTGAGGAGCTAAAGTACCCTCATCTTGTATGTCGACTATAACCTTATCACTGGCGTCGTGAAAGAAACTAGATATCTGACTTTATATTATCCCAGAGCTCTGTCAAGAACGTCTTTATCCGAGGCTCAGTTGTGAGATACGTTCATCTTCCCGGCGCGTCAGTTGACACCCAGCTGCTGGAGGATGCTACACGGAGGGGTAAGTTGTGTTATCAAAGAAAGCCAATACGGTATACTAACACATGTGTTGCAGAAGCGGCAGCTCAGCAAGCCAAGGCGAAATGAGCGGTTCAAGGTGACGGATGAGAGGCAGGATAAACCATGTCGGAGTTGACTTTTACTAAGTGGAGAGAATGACAATTACATCGAAACCGGGATGATCACAAGGGAGAACTCATGAGGCGTTGGCTCCTGATGCGGATAATGAAATGCTCTTCTTTTCCCTTTTCAACTCCAAACAGAACTGAGAGTCATGAAACGATTGACGACGTTGATGTGTCAACATGGTATCTAAAAATTACAGGTCATCAAATGAAACTCCCGCTCAAGAGAATACTATGCAAATCGCTCCACATCATAATTGATCACCAAAATGCTCCGCCTGCTTTACCAGGTTTGCCATCCCAGAGTTCCTTCTCCAACACCTTATCATCGTCTTCACCTTCAATGAGTGGCATCACCAATCCAGCCCGCCTTCTTTCCGAAAGCCAGCGGTCTATCCAACCCTTCATGCGCCTTCTTGACTGTTCACTCCCTACGTTGACTGTTGGGATGACTTTCTCTATTCTCAAGCTCATAACAAACATGGCCAGCTCTCGAAAGCTACTGTGTTCTGAGTAAGGAACCCCAAAGCACATGGCTTCCTTGGTACTGCCTCTCTGCGGAACAAAATCTTTATATCCAAATCGCGTTCGCCAGCTCTTGTCGTGAAGGATCTGCTGAGTATGAATGCTGCCAGGTGGTGTATTTGCACCGATGGTTTTGCCTGCTGGTCGGAAGTTCCAACCACTTGGCCGAAGTCCTACAATACGACTAAAGTGCGGCTTATAGCTGTTTAGGTATTCTTGGAGAGTTTCAGCACGGATCTCCATCAACATCTGCATATGCACTTGTGCCTCGAGGGGATCAGATGTAAGGAGCGCCGTGAGCTCTGGGTCGTCCAGCTGTTTGCAGATCTTGATCTTGCCAGGCGATGCAAAGATTTTGGACTTGAGTGCTTTGGCAATGGAGATGCATATGCGTTCTTTTCCAATAGAGTAGGTGCCGCAGATTACGAGCAGCCGTTGAGGGTGTTTCTTTTTGGCGTCGACTTTTGCGTTCTCATCCAGTTTCGTGTTTGGGAAGAACTTGCTGACCGCAGGAGTCCCTTGTCCACTAGCTTTTTCCCAAACATCGTCTTTGCAGTTGGGGTCAGGAGACAATGAGCCACAAAGATCGGCGCAGGCCTTGATAACATCGTTCTGGGGTGGAAAAGAATATCGTGGATTGAGATACGTGGTGTCCAAGTAGCAGATATCAATCTTTTGTTGCCTGGCCTTTCCAGAGATAGCATCGATAGTCTCTGGCTTGAGGAGAGGATGCTTGACATGAGCAGGGCAAGCACGGAAGTCTCCACAATGTAATATGCGTTGAACACGGCTGTTGGGGCCTTGCTTCATATTCTTTTCAAAAAGAAAGAGAGAACTTCCAGGGCAGTGATTTGCTGGTATCATCGTTACTTTCGCGCCTTCTGTCCCTGGTATTTCATAGGATTTTTCGAATTCAAGCTCCACAACCCATTTTGCCGCTGTACGGAGTTGATTTCTGACAAGGCTGCCCGTGACTTTACTGCAGTATATAGGGCCATGGCACCATCTTGCTGTAAGACCGATATAGTGGTCACTGTGAAAATGACTCAAGAAATATGCTTTGCAACCCTGGACGGCGCCGTACCGGAAAGCGTCCACGCAGATGGAAAATCCGGGCATGATCTTGTAGAAAGGGCACGTCCTCTCATATGCTTGTTTTCCCCGAGAAGCGTGCTCAACAGCAGCAGCCTCTTGCCATGCTGAATCCTCGGCATTATTGGACATGAGTTTCGAGAAAGCAGACTTCGGTGCCGGGCAAGAACTTATAACTTCGAAAGGGTTCGCCTGACCGGGCCTGGGGACAGCAGCCCGTGCAAATCTTTTGCTAACATCAGCCGATTCGACCTCAGGTGTCGAGACAAGGATCGCTGAAGTTGGTTTCTCCGACTTGGTTCGTTCTGGTGTTGTTTGCTCCGGTTTTAGCAACGGAATGGGGTGTCCATCGAGGCAGGAATTGACATGCCGTGTTGCTTCATGGATAGAGATTCCTGTCAGACTCCCGCTGCATATAGGACAGTACTCTGTCATATGATCATCGTCAAGGGGGTCATCGGCCAGGTCTTCGCTTGAAATCCCTGCTTCCTCGGCTTCTAATCTAGCTTGCTCTCTCATGTAGCGCATTACTCGCATTTCCTCCCCTTCGAGATCGCTCAGATCTGGGAACTCCTCATCTACAATGTCTCCGAGATCCTCGAATTGTTGGTATGTTGAATCTCCTCGTTTCAAGGCTTGTGTGGTAATGTCTGCTTCCTTCTTTTCATCAATCTTAGTAAAACCGTCCATTTGGACCTCGTTTTGCGGGGAAAGCTCCGTACATTGGCCATTCTCTTCAGGCTTGTTGTTTGCGGCCATGGAATCGTCTTCGGGCTCATCTTCACTGTCTGAGTCCATTACGAATGGAGTCTTGATCTTGGATTTTGTTGACTTCCGTGGGGGTTCGCCATCATCCTTGGCGGGTGAAGATTGGTCTTCAGCCACGGCCGCGTGCTCAGCTTTTACTGAGACGTTTATTTTGGGCAATTTCTCGGGTTCTTCGCCCAGTTTCCGCTTTTTGTTGGGCGATTCGACCTCATTGCATTGGATCGAGTCGTCGGCGTCATCGGCAGTGTAGAGATCTTCGTGCTCAATAGGGTCCGGTGCAGCCCCAAGAAACAGAGAGGCCTCATGTTTTTCAGCCTTTTTAAAAAAGCTAAGGATACTCTGATTGGCCTTGACTGGCTTTTTAGGTAAATGCGAGGCTGTCTTCTTTGGTGTATGAGACTGGCTGGTCTTTTTCGGTGCCACCATGGTGATAACCAGTAAAATAGTGAGTATTGATTCTGTCTTGGCGGAAAGAAGGACTGAAAAAGAGGCCCGGGTCCTTTAGTTGTCGTCAAGACAATGAGCAGAAGGCATGAAATGCATGCAAAGATGCCCTGGAAAATCAGCAGCCAACCGAAAATGAAGTGGGATGCTTTGAACCTCTTAACGCGAAAGCGCGATGGGCGGCGGCAAAGAGGGTGTCGCGCGATCACGTGACGATAATAGAGAGCAAATCCATGGCCGCCCCTTCGCAACCTCTGCAAGGTACCATGCTTAAGACCACAGGGTTATGTCGGTGTTCACGGCTTCGCTTTTCTTTTGGTGCAGCTTCTGACAAAAATTCAGCCCACCTTCATTGTTTATTTCCCGGATTACGGAACAAAAATGCACTGTTCCCCCTCGATAGACAAATCGCGAGAATTTATTGATTTCGACCCGGATCTGAACTTGGTCTACCATCCACCAAAGTTCCGTTGTAAGGAATGTGCAACAACCCTTCAAACCTCTCTCTCCATTCAACTTTAGCTGCTCTGAATGTAAAGTAATGCAATGCCTATCTGCAGTGGAAGTGACCTTCTTCGCACCGCTGGGTATACCAGCCAAGATGCAATGAAAGTATAATGATGAATGTACTGTGAGACACAAACATTTGCGCATCGCTTGGAGACAGTGTAATACCAAGGACACCCTGGGAATGATTCAACCACGCAAGCGCCGTTGAGACATCACCAATGAACCAAAAATCAGAGCAGTATCGAGCCAGTATATGACCTGTGTTGAGGGGCTAGCCTCAACAAGAACAGTTACTACACTTTGATCCGAGCCTTATGGCAAAGAAGAAGGTAAGGAAGAAAGGAAAAGGAATAGGAAATCGTAGGAAGAGGCGCTCCTTTTATACCTGGCTGGTATGGTCATAATGGCCTTGGCACTAAGGTTGAACTTCAAGAATAACTTACGAAGGTAAAGTTATTGGGGCAGAAGCTTGGCTGCAACCTATAAATAATGAGCTGGCTTTGCCGCTTTGGTAGTTGGCCAATCTGAGAAAAAGGTGTAAATCACTTGGGCTATTAGGTTCCTATTGTTGCCTGCTTAGGGCTGAAGTTTCTAACTGTTGCCTGGGATGATGCTTATTTGAAACAAGAAAGAACAAGACTGGAACGCATACTTTCTCATTGGCTCAATACAGGAGTATCTTATGTCAGTACATATGCCGTGGTTTCTGTACGAGTATAGGTGCTCCATCTATGGTGAAATTCGGTCCTATTGCTACCTGTTGAGGTGGCCTGGCAGCATTGTTGTGAGCATTGAGACACGACTTTGGCAGGAAACAACTCCCAGTACGACATCGCCAAATACTGTAAGGCCATAGCCTGACTTTGCCGTCCAATTATTGTTCTTAGGGTATTATGGAAAGTATAATTATGAGGACTCTTCTATTCTCTCAAGCATCTTTCCATGGACCCCTTTCCACCCGGCCTCACATGAGCTTTTGATCATACCCATGATCAGCCTAGAGCACGTAATGGAGACCTGCTCCACGATCTCAAGGTTACCACCCTCAGATTCTTTAATCTTCCAAACAGTCTCCAGTACCAGACCCATCGGCCCTCGCGTCCTCACAAACACACCTCTTTCCAGGTCAAAAAACTCATATGAGCTAATCACATCGGAATCCCAGAGCCCTGCTGGTAAGGTATGAATTCGGTCTGTGACCGAATAACAGTCTGGTGCTGCGATAGGCTTGACCTCAAGTGCGTCAGGAACCGATGGAGTAGGGTCCGGGATGGGTATGGCTTCGAATTTGGACATATAAGGATTACAATGTAAGAAGAAAACATGATCATGGAGCATCTCGATGGCTTTTCGGGCTGCAGTAGTCGAGGAGATAGGCGACGTGTGCTGTATCTGGGCGGTTGTCTGGAACATGACGGGTGAAGTGAGTCGCCTTGTCCAAATTCCGTGATGGATGTGATCACAAAGAGATATTGTGCGTTAAGGGGATGTAGAAATCTTCAAGATGATGATTGTCGTTATGTGAACTGTTCAATCCTGATCAAGGTACACTTGATGTTGGGGAATAAGACACCCGACTCAGCAATAACGATAACAGAAATTGAGATAAGGACCAACGTCAGGCACATAACTGAAGGGTATTTCAAAGGATAATAAATTTCTTATGAGAATTGACTTTCTTAATGACAAATTATTATATCTTGCTGGGAATGTCACAGTTCTGGTTTCATCGTCGTATCATGATTGCAATTGGCCGCTAACATCACTAGGAAGCAAGAAAACTTAGGACCTTTATCCTAGGTGATAAATATAGCTAATCTAAAACCCTTACAAGCTTATATTAAAGCTACCTAACTGTTTTTGTCACCTAGAGTAGAGGTCCTAGACTTTTTTTTGCTTCCCGTGGTGCCAACAAAGTACCTAACTGAAGGAAATTGGAGGTGGCTGTCTTTTCGCATTACCTAGCCACCCAAGACTGCCCCGCCACAGCGTTGTCAAGTCCGCTCATTGGCTACCACCATAACCTGTAACTTGGGGAAAGCGTCAAGGGCCCCTTTCCAAATATGCAACAGTAAATGTTACAACAAACGCAATTCATTCATCGCTTTCGACATCGCCAAAAACTCACCTCCACTCATCACTCCTCGCCTTCTTTCTCATAGCTCGCACCCAGTCTAATTTCCGTCTTCTCTCACTTGCATCACATGTCCAGGCTATCATGAAGTGAACCAACCAGGCATATCAAGCTCAAGCGATCTTGGCTTAGTTACACATCCCCTGCTAAGTAACCCGAGACAGGCCTCACAACATCCATCATCATGGCGTCGCTTCAAGTCAGAGGACCGGACTTTTCGGTCACAAAGCAGAAAGCGATTGAAGATGCAAAGAAAATGCAAAAAGTGGTTGCCGAGCAGTGCTCAAAAGTCGGCAAGGATCCTCCACAGTATCGACTTTCAGAGCTCATTGGCAAAGGCAGTTTCGGTCGGGTCTACAAGGCCACCTCTCTAACAACGAATCAGCTGGTTGCCGTCAAAATCATTGACATTGAAGAGAGTGATACAGTTAACCCCAAGCTCGCAGATACATATAGCGACTTGCTCAAGGAAATTAGTGCCCTGCAACTGCTCAGCAACAGTGGCGCCAAGAACATCAATCATGTTATCGATGCTCTTCCTGTCGGGCAGTCCATGTGGATGATAACAGAATACTGCGCTGGAGGCAGCGTGGCTACCCTTATGAAGCCAACTTCACCAGGTGGCCTTCAGGAAAAATGGATTATTCCCATTTTGCGCGAAGTAGCTGAAGCTGTCTACTGGGTTCACGGTCAGGGTATCATTCACAGAGACATCAAGTGTGCCAATATCTTAGTCACGGAGGAGGGAAACGTTCAGCTTTGTGATTTTGGAGTTGCTGGCGTTATCGAAACCAAGTTCGACAAGCGCTCAACAGTCATTGGTACTCCCCATTGGATGGCTCCGGAACTCTTCGACCCTGCAGCTTCTTATGGTACTGAGGTGGACATATGGGCTTTTGGCGCCATGGTCTACGAAATTGCATCGGGTCTACCACCAAGCGTAGCTGCAGGCATGATGGACTTCAACAGACTAGGCTCATACCTCAAACAACACATCCCTCGACTTGAAGGCGACCGATACTCCCAAGGGTTGAAAGACCTCGTGGCGTATTGCTTAGTGGATGACCCTAAAAAACGACCGCCAATTGAGCAAATTCAGAGACACCGTTACATATTCAACACACAGGATGCTTATCCTGCTTCGAGCTTGGCACACTTGGTTAGAGGCTACAAGTTGTGGGAAGCCCAAGGCGGTGTTCGCAAGTCTCTTTTCTCTGCAGGAGGAGCCCAGGGGCCATCGGACCTCGCTAACCTGGCCTTGGACAATGATGAGTGGAACTTCAGTACAACAGCTGCGTTCGATCAACAGGTGCTCCAAACTGGCGACGCTCAAGCTGTGTTTGATGTTTATGGCTCCAACGTCGACTTCAAGCAGGATGAATTCGACGATGCTTCTAGAACCCAAAAGCCAAAATCGCGTCGACGTCCCCCACCTCACCTTCCTTCCGTCAAGGCACCACTGGAAAAGCTATTTGACCCAAATACGATATCTAACTACGAGGACAACTCACGAGCATATTATGGTCGTCCGTTTCCTCCGCCTACTGCCGATTTCACCCCTCCACCCCCCCCTCCGGCGTCAGATTTACCGCTAAGAGACGACTCATCTCAGTCTCCTGGCGTAAGAGAATCCCTGATTGATCTTGACATGTCCCTAGATGGTAGCAGCCTCTCCGAATTTGTTGATCTGAATACAATCAGAGCCGGGGATCCCAGAGCATCGACCGACTATGACTTTGGAGATGTCTCCTATAATAAACCACCACTTAGTGATCCAGCAGATATGATGAACAACAACCGCAGAACACGAGATTGGAAGTTCCCCTCCATGGCCCCTCCCGCCTCAGCAAACCCCGAAATGTTCAGATTTCCGTTCAACGATGATCAAGGGCCAAGTACCAGCCGCCTGATCCACCCTCCGACAGAGCCAATCCAGCCTTCGGCGCAGTTCAATGACCTTGCGGTCCCCTCTCCAGTCAACAACCGAGCGTCATCAGGCAGTCTCATTGACTTAGACATGGGTCTAGCAGATCCCATTCCTATGAGCGATTACACAAGGCCGTCCACATCACACTCGGACGTAGGATCATTGGCTGGCTCAGAGTTGGGAGGGGCCGATCCTTTCCAGCTAGAAAAGCATGCCTCACTTTACCTTATGCCCAACAGTATACGAGAACCATCCATCTATGTATCTGATGATTCTGAGTTTGCAAATGCGGTTGCGGACCTTTCGCTCAATAACACCCAGCGGCATGATCCCCAAATGTCCTACCAGCAAACACAGGTACCCCTGTATCAACCCCAGGGACAACCCCTATCTTCCCAGACCAACGGGAATACCCCGAGTGAAAGACCTTACTCCCTTAGCGAGTTCGCCGATACCGATCCTGAATCTTTCACTCCACAAATGCTTGCCGCCCCTGAACTTCAACCTCCTCCACTTCAGCCTCAGCTAGATCGGTCGTCAGTTCGGGACGACTACCCTCGATCTTATCAACAGCAACAACCATTCCTCCCGCCTGCACCTACTGCACCCTCACCCCAAGTTATGGAAGGCCAGGCCTCATCAGAACATGTCAAGGAGGAGCTTCGGCGCATGGCCATGAGTCTAAGTGATCATCTCAGCCACGCGAATACATACTTGTCGGGTCTTCCACTTCGAAGAGCGAGCACGGCAAGGATGGAGTCTATTGAGACCCCTTAAAGATATTCACGAATGCATATGGGAATTAATAATGTAACACAATGTGATCTTGAAGTTGGGAAATGGCTTACCATTACATTGAATACTGGTTAAAAGCTGGATATTGTGCAGGACGGTACATGATCATGATAAATCACGAATAGAATGTTCAAA
>JAAVUB010000041.1:0-59373 GCA_014898885.1 Fusarium lyarnte (nom. inval.)
ACTCAAGCATTACTACCCTTGAGTCTCTCAGCGCCCCTGGCTGCCCCATCTGATCCTCCTTTCCCCGACAGACCTGGCCATCCTTGCCGGGATCGGTACCCTCTTTCCTGTCTTACTGGTTCTGCTTTACTTTTTTCTAGACCCTTGTCATTGTGGATGTGATGGATGATACACTTTCACAACGTTTGCGGTAAAGGTCTAATATAAAGACCATCCCAGCTGAGGGCCGACAGCGATGCTATAAAGATACCGTTCTTTCCCTCCGTGGCAATATATGACCGAGGATACAATGCCCGTTTCAATGCAAATCTGTTATCATGCCTATAACACAGAAAGAACTCAAAGAGCTACTAGCAGCTCCTGCTCTTGAGGCACCGAATGGAGTTACGCCGGAGTTTGAAAACCCCCCGAACGGTAATATCCTTGCCTATAGGATCACGACTTTCTGTATGGTGCTTACAACCCTCTGTGCCATTATTCGACTGTATGGCAGATGGTTGCTGGAGCGTAAGCTTGGTGGTATCCAGGAAGGCAAGTGACTAACCTTGGGTGCCTAGCACGAGAGCTAACAACAATACCGTCTCCAGCCTTTATGATCTGTGCCTATGTACGTCCCCCTCGACCCTCTTCGCTCGATTTACTACCGCGCGATCATGATCAATAAACTAACGAACGGACGTTAGGGAGCTTTTTGTGGTGCTATCTTTGCCGCATACGCATTCATAAACAGTCCTGGCTCCTACGTGCATACATGGAATCTACGAAGGAGTGATCTCGTCGAGCCCTTTCGAGTAAGTCTCATACCTCGCCAACATTCTTCGAATAGCGGCTCACTCGCCTCAGCTTATCCTCGTCTACAGATGCTGCTATTCCGCCGCTCTTCCATGCATCAAGTCCGCCATTCTGCTCGACTGGTGTCAAGTCTTTGCAACTCAAAGACATAGGAAAGATGTCTTCTGGGTGGTAAGCATAGCTCTCGTTGTCTTGCAGTGTGCCTGGGGAGCTATCTATATCGTACTTCTCAACCTACAATGCAGCCCTCACCGTGGTATCTGGGAGTTTTGGGTGTGTGACGAGCGTTACAAACTTTCCGATATCATGCTGGCATCACCGGCCTTCCAACTAATCGCCGATGTCATCATAGCAGTGCTCCCTCAGACAAAGATTTGGGGTTTGCAGATGAGCTGGCAGCGAAGAACTATTGTGGCTATCTTTTTCAGTGTCGGTGCCATGTAAGCCCCCTTCAACCTCGCGAGTCACGATCATAGATGCTGACTCCCATCCAGTGCCTGCATCGCCGCAAGCTTTGTTTTCTACTACACTTTCACCTTTACCAAGGAAGAAGACACCATGTGGAATATTGGACCTTTGCTATTCTGGTCCGATTTGGAGATGACATGCGGGTTCTTCATTCTCTCAGCGACTCGCATTCCTAAAATGGTTTCCAAAAACAGGTTGTTTGTAACAATTAAAAACTTTCTCAGCATGACTATCAGGTCTCGAGACCCTCCGAATGAGAACTTCGGTCCTCAATTCGTTTTTGACCCACACGACAAACCTGACCAGCCCTCAGACAACTCCTCCCAGCTGCATAAACATGGCATTTCAATGGACAACCTGACTTCGGGCTCACAGGAGCAACTGCGGCCAGGAGAGCAGGTATGAGTGGCTAAGCCGTCTGTGGCACAAAAAGCTACCCGAAGTAATGGCCCAGCATTGGCTCGAGATATGGTATCTTATGAATATCTCGATGAGGCTCTTAGCATACGAAGAGCCAAGTAGTGGCTTTATTTCCTTCCATTTGTTCTCGTTTCTTGTCTTGTATCACTTTTATTACTTTTCATTTGTTATATTTACACAGAAAGTGCTTCGTCCAGTTGCACTCTCCTAGCCATAAGTCTCCTTCCATGTTTATGCTGTCACGCAGCTCCTACATAGCCCTTCATTGATTAATTCTTAACGCCACATAGTGGTATATTGCAGCAATATTTTTCAATCCCCCCCTTTTTTGTTGTGAATGAGATTTCCCTGTCTGGAGAGAGTTCACTGCATATTGATGCGCTAAAGAGACCGCAATCCGATACCTCCTAGTTTAGAATCGTCCCTGTTGAACTTGGATCAGACGTGCATCACGACACATGATGCTCCATCGCGGGATGAGAGTTGAGGTAGAGAGCGTCATAGTCAGGGTCTCTTAACTGAGAGAAGTTACCGTGCGTAGACTGTGGTCTAGTCATCCAAAATTCAGCATATATAAAGTAGTACTTCCTCTTCAATCTCATTGCTTCTGCAACCTACGTACAGACGTGCACGCGTTTGGTTACCTGGTTGGTTGACATACATGGTACGCTTGATGTTAACCTCTCAGATAGCATTGGGTACGATTTCTAACAGCCGAACTTCAACCGCTAACATCGACCAATCCTTATTACATGGCCGCTAACATGGGTCGCGTTAGCATCAATCAATCACCCTTTACCTGGGAGGGATTACGGGGTAACAAATTCACCGTAACCTGCAATAACGATGGGATGCTAGCCAACCCAATGACTATTGGCTTGCTCACTTATCGGGAGAAAAGTTTCTTCTAAGCTAAGTCGATAGTCCAGAGTATTTTATCCCGTCAACGGGTCTAACATGTAGCTGTATGTATGTACATGGGGTTAACATGACAAAGCTGACTTGAACACCCTGGATACCGCCCACAGTCTTGCCAAGTGCCTCACTCATTAAATGCGATCAAACATCAAATCTTAAAGCATGTCAATTTGCTATTCTGCTGTATTAATACTCGTGGTGCTGTTGAAGCCCCCTGATGCTAAAAATCGAGGTATGTTATCAGATGATTGCCGTATTAGGAAGTCTTATCGATAGCCTACTAACCTACAGATAAGGCTAAGAGGCTGCGAGCACAGACTGCACAAGCTCACGTCGGCTACCCCTGAACAACAGAGGCAATTGCTTCAGCAATTTTCCGCGGCACGTTTCCTTTCCCTCCATCCTCAACACACGCACGCTCAATCGCATACCTCCTAATAGTCGTCCTCCGTTTCACTTTGAGTGACACCGATTAGATCAACCTCAGCCCTCTTCCTCACGTGTTGAGCCAATGCCTGTTACTCCGCCTCCAACAAGCCCCACTTCGGCTCCACCACCGAGCCAAACACAGCGCCAACATCGGCCTTAACATCGACTTCAACATCGACCCCAACGCCGGCTCCAACACTAGCTCCCACTCTAACTTGGCCTTCGGCGTCGATGTCGTCCCAGAAGCAGGGCCTAGTCCAACCAGTACCTGATTGGTACACCGACCCCGAGACCAACGATGATCGCCTGGCAGTCGACCATGTCAAGTTCATGAACAAGTATTGGCCGAATGGCCAGGCTGGTTGGGTCAAGCAGCCCTTCATCCAGACCTTCCTACCGAGCAAGCGCATTATTAATCAACTCCACAGCATCACGGTCCTCTGCCTCAATTTTGGAATTGACCTGCAGAAACTATATGAGCCTGGTGGTTACATTAGCGAAGCTGTCAAAACTGGAGGGTCACTCACGCAAACGAACTGCAGACAGGTTCTTGAACGTATCAAAAAGGACACAGGCTTTCAGAGGTCAGTGAATAGGTCTATCTTACACGGAAAACAGGGTGGCAAGTTTGACAACGACATCTGTGGCTTTGACCCTAAGGAAGCCGCCGAAGCCGAGCATTCTGATGACTTACCAACTATTGACGACATGGCTGCAGAGGCCAACATCAAGAGGCCCCTGAAAAGCCCCTCTATCCCCGGGTCAGTCAAGCGACAACGATCCGGGAGTACTACACCCGCCCGAGGCTCGAGTGCAGCGGAGTTGATTGATCTTATACAAGAGGACAGTGACCACGATTCGCAGTCCGCCGCCTCACATCTCCACCCGATTGAGGACAGGGCCAAACAGAAAATTTCGGACCCCACTGCGTGGCTTTGCGATGAGAGTATCGACCGGAGTGTCAGGCAAATTTTGCTTTACCATAACCGCTCTAACTTTGCCTGCCAGGATCCGCTTTGGCTCGATGTGCAGGGAGTCAATCACGAGAGCAAAAGGCTTCGCGGCAAATTTCCGAAAGACTCTACAATAGTCTTTTGTCCGGTGAAGACGGCCTCGCACTGGTCGCTGGTGGTCATCTATCAAGAAAGCGGCATATGTGTCAAAGCGGAGCATCACGACAGTATGGCCAACCCCTATCGCACCCAGAGCATCGAAAAAGCGCTTAAGGAAGTGTTGGGAGATACCAAGCTTCTCTTGATTGTAGGTATTGGATGAATCGTGCCCGAATTCGAAGGCTGGCTGATCTTTGAAGGATGATTTTAAACAAAGGGATGGGTATAACTGCGGTGTCTTTGTCATCTCCGCCGTCGAACACTTAGTCCTGGGAATACCGATTCCACGAGATTTGGACCTTGCCAAAGAAAGGCAGAAATGGCGGGACAGACTACCTCCTTCCCCCTTTCTCAAACGCGAGACCTCATCATCGCACAAGCTGTCGACCCTGGAGCCTCCGAACCACCAATCCCTAGTGTCTGGAAGTCATTCTCTAGCGCCCGCGTCAAGCTCTGACAATCCTCCCCTTGTCAAGGATGAGATTCTAGAGCGGATTCAACAGGCCAAAGAGAACATTCAGGGCAAGCAAAACGCTCTCAGTAAGATGCAAAATCGCGAGACTTTCAGAACAGGATTTGGCTCAAAAATGGCCGACGTTCGTGGATTAGTCGAAGGTGGCAACTTTTGGAACGACAAAGAAGAACAGGAGCAGCTTCTGGACGCCATTGAAGTAATTTGCAAGCTTCAGGAGGGGTTCGAGTCACAAGTCTTCCGTGGCGAGTCGAAGACCCAGGTTGATCAAGATATCAAGGCTCTTAAAGTTCAGATGAATGACCTGCACCGGGAGCGTGTCGCAATGATCCAGAAGGAGGCTCAAGAGGCCGAGACTAAGGCCCGAGATTGGAAGCTCGCTCTGTTGGAGGCCAAAAAAGCACAGGAGGAAGACTCCACTGAAAGAGAAGAGGCGCAACACGATGCCGACCACACGGCTGCGCAACTTGAGAAAACCGGTAGTGATCATTCGAGCAACGCTAAGTGAATTCGAGGTCCTAAGCAAGGTCAGGGGTATGGACAAAGAACCGGGAGGAACAACCAAAACATGAAAGAGGAGCATTACGACTTCATTCCACTAAGCGGAAATCACGACATTGAAGAAAAATGGTTTAAAGTTGGACTGGAGCATCGACACAGGCCTTAAGAGAGCATGGCATTATAACATTAATATGGGATGGATATTGGAAGGTAACAGGACATTAGCATGTGATACTAGAGTGCCTTAGAGTCTGAATGGGTATGGTAGCTACTAGACACCTTGGTGTGAGTTTTAGTGTATATTTTTATTTATTTCTTCTGCAATATCTATAGATGTTTTTTTTACTCTGGTCGCTGCCTACCCTTGTTATTGATATCCATACGAATGACCGATGCTACTCTGCTGAAGCCGGCTATCCAAGCCATGGGAAGACTGTTGAATTGTGTTAATAGAATTGATGCTAGCAAATAGTGGTGTGTGGTAGCAGTAGAGGTAAGAAAATAGGACAAAGAGCCGACCATAGCAGTTCTGTGTTATATGAAACTGGAATCCTGCTATGATAGACGGTGCTGGCATGTACGTTGCTGCCTGGGTAATTGGTATTATGGCTGGCATGAGGACGAAGTATGGTATGCTAATATGGTCCGCAATGTTAACGTACCATACAAAGCCGTGCTAACATGATGGGTACTTGAATGTTAGATACCATGTTAACATTTGTGGCTGCACTAACATTATTGGTTGCGCTAACATGGGTGACTGTGCTAACATGAGGTGTATGATAACACTGGATACCATGTTAACATGATATTGTATGCTCAGACGCTATGCGACATTTAATGCCGTTTTGGTCCGAAATGTTAAATTAAATTAGGGCATATGTTTACATAGAATGTGGTGCTTCAATCGGTTAGACAATAAGGCAGATCTATGCTAGCGTTGAGATGGTGTAATTCCTCAAGAGCTAACATCGTCCATGTTAACATAGCCCCAGTAGCTAACATCAGCATGCTAACATAGTTTTAGTATAGTAATGCTGCTACGATATGACAATGATGCGACAAGCAAAACAAAATATCTTTAAATAATGTAGTCACCTATTGCGTGGACATACAGTGACTGCAGAATAACTACCTGTGAGAATCTGAGTCACTTTGCGCAGGGCGTGGCGACCTGGATCTTCCTATGGTTCTTTGTTTGGCCTATGTTAACCCCACAACAGGTAACACAGTGTTATAGCAGGCAGAGAGAAAACAATGCATGGTTATGAAATTCAAAAAAAAGAAAGAAAAAAAAAAGGCGCATCTCCAATCCCGTGATTTGTCACGTATCATTAGTGCCTTGCTCCCGGGTATCTCTGCGAGTTCATAAATGTCTGATGTCCGCAGCCGTTCTCCAAAAATTACCAGAACTTGACATCTCAAATGCTGAGCAATTTTCAGCAAATTTCTAATCGAATCATAAGCGCTCCCGATTTAGGTTTTCCAACCTCCAGTATTTTGTCTGCATCCACGTCTCTCCAAGCCTGAAACCCTTTATTTTTTTTTTTTTTTTTTCTTTCAGCGTCAGTAAAGATGTATTCAAAAGGCTACCCGTCGACTTGATGCCATACCCAAAAACCCTTGAGAACGCCATCGGTAACGTCATTGGACCAAATGCAAGTTTAATCGTAGAAGGAAGCTTTCATAAAATTGATCCAGCTCCCCCAAACAACAAGGAAATCAACCAGCGATAGATGCGACACGGCGTTTACACCATTAAGACCGAGACAGAGATCGACCTGGTAAGCTATCGCACATTATGCCCCAAGAGACGGTAAAAACATACTAATTGCTACTAACATAGAAGGGTATCTTGATGATGGCCCGAGCATATGCATCATAAAGTCGAAACTAGGGAGATTTGATGTGTACTGGATGAGGTCGCGTTTGGTTTAGAGTAATTAATTTAATTCGTGGTGGAGAATGATTTGCTCGTCAACTATTTCGGCCGTATTGTCTTTTTCCTGGCGATTTGGACTACATCGGAGATGTCGGTGCCGACGCGAAACGTCCAGTCATTTGAGCCGTTACGCGCCACGCGTCTCATGTGGAATGCATCCGAGGTGAAGCGCGTTCAGAACACGCTAAGTAGGGTTGAAATATGGATGGTCGGGACGGACTGATCCCGTTATTTAAGATCTAAGGTCAACCATATTACCCCGCATCATCCCTGCGACAATGTCTTGCGAGTGCAGAGAACAAAGGTCTCACATGCACAAGTTCACGTAAAAGCTTCGTTCACAAATCTGGACTCTCTTCAGCGTCTTCCATCCCCAGACTTTGCTAAACTATTGCCCAAGTAGACCGAGACTATCAGCCTCCACTACCATGAAGCCTGGTCCATGTAGTTACCGCCCCCTACCCTACAGCGAGATCGTCCATTTCCTCTCCCTTCACCTCCTCAACCTCCAACTGCACATGCCTTTCCAGTACTTAGTAGCTGGTGCGTACTTGAATTCAAGTCCATCTTGCTGCATGAGCCTATAGCTTGGTTGGTGATTGTTGCTTTTGCTTATCTTGGGTCAACTCACAAATCGATAGCGACAATAAAAATATGGCTCACAGATCTGCTAAAGTGTACGTGGATTGATTTCGCCAAGGGTCGTGTTGATTTGATCAAGCGTATCAAGGTTTCCAATGTGACTCCTCGACAAGACCACGCCATTCAATCTTGCGTCGTTCGCGATGGTCGCGGTCTGACACGGCGTTGCTCAAAAGGATGGCGGAGTCCAAATACCGTCATCTAATAGTCATATCGTGTTTTTTGCTCAACCGGAGAATTAGGAGATGCTCAGCTCTCTCCTGCAAAGGTGCTATCAGTCTTATGTTTTTATCATCTTCATCGCTTGAATCGTAAACCGGAAGCACCGCTTTCATCTCCTGCTTTGGTAACGAAGGTTTTCTGTTTTCCTTATCATCTTCATCGCTTGGATCGGTCCCGTAGGTCTTGCCGTTTCGTAGTCGCATGTTTGCACAACAAAATTCCGAAAATATGGGCGCTGAATGGGATTAAGCTTAAAGAACAAGATATATGGTAACAATACATGGAAAGAGTGTTCATTCGTACATGTCGCCGCAATTGGGTTCCTCATTCGTAAATATTCAAGCCGTTGGCTACCTGTGGCCTCTGAGTGGGTCACCGCCTGATGGTGGTTCGTCCCGATGAGTACGAGTCGTGAAACAACCGAGTATGCGCGCGCTTATCTCTTCTCATGCGATGGGCATTCTAGTAGAGTTATAGAAGAAATGTCATCGGAGGTGATGGCCCCCTGGGCCTTGTCCAGTTTTCGAGGTCGCAAAGCGCTTGGGGGCAATAACGAGCATGTGTCTTGTCATAAAGCAGTCGCTTTCTATCAAGAAATTGAGACCCAGGCTCAAGTCGAGATGTCTTAAGGAGTGATATGGACGAGTGCATGGGTGAATGCAGCCCGATGTTGGGCTCTGTAGGGGCACTGGCCATGCATGAAAGACACAGGACCGACTGATCCTCGCCAGAGATGAATGGGCGGAGGTAGTCAAGAGAGCAAGTCTTGCTGTTCTGGCTGAGCGATTGACATGTGATTACCGATGTTGAGCACGCTTGATGGTCCCCGACAACCGGCAAATAATCAGAATTTCGCGGGTATTCGACTCAAGTCTCACGGGAAGATTTGAAGTGATACCAAGCCTGGCCAGCCTGATAGGAGGCCATCATCCAAGGGCTTGAAGGGCTGTTTGGTTTGCTCTACATGTCTTTCAATACTACAACGCCTAGAGCCTGAGAAGATCGGTGACAATGCAATCACGTCCATTCGCCATTCGATACCACTTTATTTTCTGCCTTTTTTCTTTCTTTCTTTTTTTTTTTTAAATTTGTTTTTTTAAATTATTTTTTATTCTCAATATTGTCGCTATCTCCTTCTCTTACACAATATTCGTCCTCCCACCTCCTCAGCTTCAAAGATCTTACTAACCGCCTTGCGGACCTCCAAGAGGTGACGACCACGATATCGAGGTGCGACGATCGACAGGCCAATGGGCATGTCGTGGTCACCTTTGAAGCCCGGGACATTCAAGACAGGGGCATGAAGGCCCTATACAATCATCAGCTATCTTAGATTTCGGAACGAGTTCATCACTGACACTCCAAATTGTACAGAAAATATGGCTTCCTATAGTAGTTTTGGTACCACCTAGGGGAAGGAAAATCGTCCTTGAGCTATCTCACTGAGCTAATGGGGTCTCGGTACCATTGCATCCGCCTATAGCACCTTTGAACTTGCATCCTCTGCATGTTTTCCACTTGTCCCGGAGGCATCCACGTCTTTGGACGATGCTCCTCGATGCTCCACTGCAGGTTCTTCCAGTAGCCATTCTCCCAAACCTTTGATAGCGGACTCGTAGTCTTTGTTATCGAGAAACTGATGCAGATCTCCGGCAGTTCTTCCTTTGAATACGTTTTCCTTAAGGCCGCTATCTGCCTTCTCGTTGTCATAACGAATTTGTAAGATCTTGTTTATGGTGCCCTTCGTGAGTTCTGCTGGAAAATGGACCATCTTGTCCACTCTTTGAGGACGTCGAATGACCTCGTCAATCTTTCTCAAGTAATTCGTCGTCAAGAAGATTGCGGTACCTTCAGCACCTAATTCGCCGCAGAGCCAAGACTGAAGTGTCTGTTTCTTGATCGGCTGCCTTTCTGACCCTTCAGTATCATCACCACCTTTGTCGGGTTGTGCAGCGCTCAACTGATCAATCTCGTCGAAAACAACCAAAGATTTAGGTCGCGTAGCATTGATCAGTCGTCTGAACTGATCGTCAGTGCTCCCAAAAGAGTGACGATAGAGCGGGACATCCAATACCGAGGCAATCACATCTGGCATGGCGGTTTTTCCAGTTCCAGGGGCTCCATGTAGAAGGAAAACCCTTTTCCACTTTCTGCCTTCTTTGGCGTACTTGTGTTCTGCATCAAAGAAGTCCCCGACCTCCGCTATCATCGCGTTTAAATCTTCGTGATGGTAGGTCTCTGCCAGCCGCTTCGGTCGCGGCTGATCAACCCACCCATCGTCGTGAGCCGTGTGTTGCTGAGGCTTGTTGTTTTTGAGGTATTTTGCCAGTTCAATTTCCGCGAATCTCTGAGCAGGTTTATTGTTTATCCAGAATGTATATATCAGAAGATTTTCTGGTGAAAAAATGAAGATATGGCCGTCGTAGACGAACAGCTTCGGTCCGCGTGGGACCCAAAACATCTCGTCGATGTCGCGCTCCACTGGGTCTGATGCAATTTGGAAGTAACGTGCCATGTTCATGGTTACTGGGCTTTGGTATAAGGTGCAAGAATAGCTGCTCAGCTCAGGCCTACACCTGGAAGTCCAGACGAACATCAATCGGCTGTAGATGTCGTGCTCTGGTATCTTTACTGAAGGCAGCCACTCAAAGATAGAGTAACGGAGCCACCATACAGCAACAAGCGCGCAGGCCAATCGCCCGTAAAGATTGTTGATGAACGGAGTCATAGCTCCCATTAGGGATGGTGTAAGATACTCAATCATAATGAGAATAAGGTCCGATGAAGGGAATATGGATTCGATGGTTGGGTTGTTAAAGAGAATCAGGTAGCATGGCGGGGTCGATTTATTTATGCTGCTGAAATCAGGCTGAGGAAACGCCGAGCCGCAATGTTTTGTCGTGCCGCCCACCCGCAGCGCGGCTAGGGATGGTATCTCTGCCATGAGAATGTCACAGCACTTTCCCGCTTCATGTAAGCTGCCGCCGTAGGATGACAGTAGGGGGTTTGAAAATTGGTCACATCCTTGTTATTTGGGTATTGGGGCCACTTGAGTGGTCGACACAAACATGATAGTCTGGTCAACCTAATAGAGTGATAAATAAAAGTTCTCCTAGGATGTGTGTGCTCCTCATACTGACATGCAATCATTATCCCAGCCAAGGCGCAAACTACCGTGCAAACGTCATCACTTCCTAGCCTCATCTCAGCAGCCGTTGCATGGTAGCGGTAGGGGGTTTGAAAACTAACTAGGTTGGGCCGAAACTAGCACGCAAAGACGTTCATTGTTGGCCGATCTCCTGGCATCAATCGAAACGTCATTCAATTTAGCTCCTCTCACGGGAGATTAGCGTGACACGAGCCTGAACCTCAGAACCCTGTTCCAGCCACTAGCGGAGGGCGCCATCTCCAACCACCAGATTTCCCAGTGGCTCGTTTGAAACTAGTTTAAGCGAGCTCGGACATGTAATCCAATAGGTCAGTTTCACCACATGAAATCCGGGGAGTGCGAAGAGACAACAAGTCGGGAACAGGGCAGAGGCGTGTGCGTCCAAAGGTCCCGTGCATGAGAATGCAACGAGAGGTGGTGCACTCTGGCGAATGCAAAGTACAGGACAGCTCATTGACAGGGATGCCGCTTGAACCAGGGTTCATCCGTCTCACCCGAATCACTGCATAACAGGCTGAAGTTGGCGCCTGCCACCGGCGGCTGGAACGAGGCTCCGGGGTACAGGCCCCTGATGAGGTGAGCTGAATTGAACGACCTGTCAATCGAAGACGGGAGACCGGTCAATAACGAACGCCTGTGCGCACCAAGCGTGGCCATGGCGTCTTGTTTTTGCAATGAAGCGGAAGTTAGAAACTCTGCATAGATGTGAGAGAACTAGCTGGGTTTATATTTTTAACATCAGAACAAACATGGCGGTGAGAAGGAAAACAATGTACTCCGTACGTGCGTCACACTCTTCACAGGCTCGGTACCCTTCCTTCTTCAGCTTGGATGGCAGCGAGACTGTATAGACAAAAAACATGAACAGAAGCTCTAACTGACGTAGCAAACACCAACACAAGGGGCTGCCACCTACCCGCCCTTGTCTCTAAACACTAAGGCCATGTTTCCCCTCCTGCTTTGGCAATCAATGCCTGATCATATACCAGTCAAAAAGGACCTCACTCCGATCTTGGCCCTGGTCCCTAATGAACAGCGCTGGTGCAAGGTGTGTTTGTTGGAGTACACGGACCATGTAATGATAATGATCTTCAGCCGCCAGATTGTGCAATGGCCTGTGTGCGAGACTAAAATAAGCGAGCTTAGGCATAATACCCAATAGGTTCGTCCTGCGATATAAAGTCTTTAGAGTGTAACGAGACAACATCAGGGATGGACAGGGATATGTAAGTCCAGGGATCCCCATTCACGAAAAGTAAGTAGTAAGGGAAAATATGCTCCAGCTGTTACAGAGTACGCAATAGCTTAGGGACAGAGATGCCGTGCTGATCACGGTTTATCAGATACACCATTACCTAGCGGCATACATAACCCGCAGTGAGGCTATTATTTGTATGATGGTATAATAATTGTCATGGTCGCTCAACAGCATCGAACGCATGTGGCTTATCTACATCACGGCAGAAATTGGTATTGGACTGACCCTTATGCATGAATAAACCTGGTAAGAAGTATGGACGAGTTTCTCTCACTTCGCTACCCCGGCACTCTTTACGAACTTGCATCTAAGATACAATTAAAATTGTCGCCTTTAACCTCCAATGCCACTAATCCATTGTCTCCAACACCATTTATCACTTCGCCTTCCAACTGTCAAATGACTGACACTCCCCACCCTGAATTTGTATCAATTATCCAAACTCCTACTGAACCTGACCACAAGATGTTGTGATTTTTTACCATACCCGACACCGGATGTCCTGTCGCGTATGGGCGACCAACCCCGCCGGGTCGTAGTTGAAGTGTAAACTTTCTGCAAGGTTGATCTGGAACGTGGTGCCTAGCAAGGCGACATATTGGTATTATGCTCGCTCAAGCTGGGCAAAAGACGCACGCTGAAGCGTGGTCAACGTATTGTGATGATCATCGTTGATGATTCATTTCGTGGTTGATATGTTGTGGGAGGCTGGCTCCATGTGAACGGAGGAAATGTAGTTGTCGAGTATTTCGTAGCATAATGAAAGCGAAATCATTAAAAATAGGTCGTCAAGTCGTGTAAGTTATGAAATGTTGATGCGTAGAGAGAAAATGGCTGAGGTCTGCTTCGACCTCTAACACCGAACTCCCATCTTTTATATTCAACATCTTCGTCTACCAACAAACTCAAATCCACACAAACAGCCTAAGGCTCTTACTAAGACCCATTTTCAAGCCTAATCGCCAAAGTGAGGCGAGCATATGCAGGTCTCACCCCCAATTCCGCCGCCTCAAGTCACTGTGCAGGGCGAACGGTATCGCAGAGATGGGGCAGCTTTGCATGGCCTAGAATACGATCTGAATCACTGGCTGGACTGGTATTATACCATTGCAAGGGATTTGAGTATGCTGAGTGCGGATATAGAACCTTGCTTTCATGGTGCACATGTCTCACCTGCCAAGACGTGGCTTTTGTCTCTCCAGTCTCCAGCCGCGAACAATCGCCGGTCTCATCCAATCAGTGTCGCCCGCAGAGTATACACTCGAGGGCCAAGGGGCAATCGTGACAACGCTCTCTTGCGCACCCTGGCGCCTACCAAGAGAAGCCACAATGATGTCTGAGGCAAAAGACCCATAATACCTCTCCACTGCCTAACGGGTTCCTCAGGGATAAGATAGCGGTCCGCCTAAAGGATATAGTTACCGCTAGTGAGACCAACGCTTGATGACCACATGGAACATAATAGACTATGAACAACACCCACATCGAGCGGCTTAGATATGTTGCTATGCACACTGGCTACAATGAGGAACAAACTAGATACGTTTCGGTGCCGTACATCAGCGCCGTTTTGGTCGTCTTGTCAAGCATACCGTCATCAAACAACCAGTAACATCGGTGCGAGGCGCGCACACCGCTAGCTGATAATGTGAACTTAAGCGAACTTGTACTGTCTGGCATGTAACCCTACAAGACAGTGTCACCCCTCGAAGTCTATGAAGCGCAAAGAGGAAACACCATGGGTGGGGCAGGCTCTGGCAGTTGCCAAGGTACACGACAGCCCAGTGGCAAAGACGTGGCGTGAACCGGGTTCATTTGTATTACCCCGATCACCGCACAATTGGGAGGCTGAAGTTGCCGCCGCGCCCCGCCACGGGCGGCTGGAACCGCACCGATTCAGGTCTAGACTTACACCCGAACCCCTGAGTTTCTGTTTATGAATCTCAGTTCCTTGCTAGCCTCAATTTAATCGGCTGTTGGAATCGTCGCTGGACGGCTAGCCTCTGGAAGCAGCGGGAAGCCCACTTAGGCCTTTCTTTCCTTGCAAAAGGAAAGAAATCCACCTCTCTTGCTGTTCAAATTGAACCCACACCACCCCAGCAAGCAGACGCACATATCGAGATTCAATGACTCAGATGAGTCAGCTTTCGAACCCCCCTTTGCCGCTACGATACAACAGCTGTCAAGGCGGGGTTGGAGAATTTACCGACTATGAAGCGACTGGCAGCTTCCAGAACACGAACAGTGTAACTCGTGAATGTGCGCAGATTCAAGGTTCACGTAGCCGTAGCCCTTTTACTTTCTGGCTCGTATGGGCCGCAACATGAGAAACCTTTGGCAGTTATCTGTGACTGGTATGTCTATTGTATAGTATTGAGCACCTGCACCACACACTCAAAACAACACCTTCTTTGTCAGGTTTAGGGCTCTGCCTCATCAGGAGGCTATTTGTGACATTGAACCAAAGGGGACAATTGTGTGAAGCAATACCATCGTTGAAATTGAAAAGTATCGTGAAATAATGTTTTCAAATGTAGGTAACGAGAATCGAAATGTATTTATCTAACCAGTGTGCATGTGTTGAGGGGCGCCGCAGCTTCATCATCCGTTCGCAAAGGATCACGCGGCCGGCTTTCAAAATACTTCAAGGCTACCCTCCTTTCAACGACCAACACATCTCATCTTCCATGGAAAGGCTCTTCATCAGCCTGTCTGCTAATCGCTCTGGGTGGTTTTGCATTTATCGCACCGATAATGCTGTTTCGTCCACTTCCGGCCTTCATGAATGAATTTACACTCGTCATTGTGGCAAACTTGCACGTAATCTTCATTCTGGTGTTGACACTTGACTCAATTAGATTGATTGTCAAGCAGTAGGAAGAGTACTTACATGACAACATCTCCACTTGGGAGCCCTGATAACTTCCATATTTGATCAAGAGATTGAGGTTTGATATTTTGTCTTTTATTGATTGACGACGAAGTTGAGGTTGTCATTCTTACTTTTATACTTGGGCTCTCCAAGCTAGCCTTAGATCTGGCACAAGGATTGATGAGCATTCTGGCGTCTGGATAACGTCTTCCGCCAAAGAGTTGCAGGGATACAACACGGCTCATGATCATGGTGTAACCTGCTCTTATCCAAGCGTCCGTGAGTTGGGCTGGAAAACTTTTGAAAAACGAATTATCTCAAGGCTTGAAAGCTGTGAACTAACGACATAGATCCGATGTGTTGTCAAAGGTCCCACTGTATCAGCGCGAGACTGCGTGATACCCGTCAAGGCTTCCCTAGAATCTCTTAGCCGCCTACTTAAAGTTTCCCAAAGTACACGAGTTCACGGCTCGACCATGTCCTCCACCCGCAACCACCAGGGATTTCCATTAGAAATGCGGTGAGAAGTTAGTTCACCGCTTGCAATTGACGGGTTCTCTTGAGATAACTAGTCGAAATATACATAATTGCCCAGATAAGAAATACCACACCGCTTCGTAAGTGGTTGGCACAGAGGCGAGGCGGATGGCCGACATACCCTCTCAGACACTACCCTACCGTATAATTACATGGGTCGGCAAATCCAGCATCATTACCAAAGGAGGACTTGGAGAAATATAGCGTCTTAGTATGCAGGTCTGGCGTGCGGCCGTGTTGGGCCTCATCACAGTGATAACTCGTTCGCTTCGCATAACCGAACAGTCGTCAGCCGCACATCAGTAACAGCAAACAGGCGGTAAATTTTTGAAGCGGTAAGTAGTAACATTACTAGCTTCGCCATGAGAACATGAAGTACCACATGGGGGCCCTCCAACGTCGAAATTAGTTGCTTGAGATGAGCTCGACTGAGCGAAACTATTCATGCCAGGCAGGACTTGTCAACATCCCCCCAGAGCAAACGTAAGGCCATAGGCAACACAGGTACTCATTCGCCACTACAGCTTGCTTCCTCATAATTCAAGGGAGCACTGAATTCACACGAGGCACAGCCAATGTAGAAACTTAACCAGATACAACTACGTCTATATCTTGCTACACACGCTCTGCTGCTCATTGTAGTCGCCCGACAATGGAGGCGCAATACAGGTTGGAATGACCACCTCTGTTACGGCACACACGAGAGCCAACGTCTCGTCCATTCTCGCGCTTATGAACTATTGAGAATTGGCTTTGGACTCAACTCAAGGCCAACGGTGTCAGCCTCCTGGACAGACCTACTGCTCCAGCCTACTGGACCCTGCACAAAATATCATTCGGCATCAGCGCCGTCTCTATTGCCTTTCTGCAGCTGGGCCTGTTGCTATGGTTTCTGTATGTAAGTATATGAACCGTTTACCATATAGGGGCCGACAACGAACCTCGCGATACTTGAAAAGATAGAGTTTCAGAGCTTCGGCGTAGTTCTCGAGCCCTAAAGATGTCATGGCGAACAATATGTCTTCACCGTTGATTGTCTTCAGCTTTTCCTGTTGGATTTTTTCTGCTTCTATTAAATCACCTAAATCAGTCTATTGTCGAAAAAAGAACAAGGCTTTGCCTGGTTCACATAGAAATGAAAATCATCACTCTACCTTCACTAGTGATGAATGAGATGAGCTCGCTAACGCACTGCTACATGCATTCTTTTGCCTCCTTTGCGATACTAGAATGTTCAGGTAAGGTATTCTTCATGATACGATCGACTAGAGTGACACTTGTTAGCGTTAAGGTGGAATATGGGTAAAAGATTCTACAAGTTGTACCATACCATTGGCTACGGGTAGCCATCGATCCTGCGGTCTGTCGGTGTTGCGAGTCGCTCATCTCACTAAATAATTGATGATGGCTCACCTCCAAAGTCACCTGACAGTTGGACGTTGGGGGCTTCGGTGTTCTAACGACGGTCGAGGACAAGGCTCTTTGTCAAATCGGTTCGCTACTTGGGAGTTTCTCGCTATGTGCCAACAGAAGAAAGAATACTTAATGTGGGTGCGGAGTGGCATCCTAAGTTTAGATTGCGATCCGCCCTGCAGAGGCAGTCAGAGGCCGGGGATTTTCCTCAAGAGGGAAAAATATTGGCTGCCGACAAAATACTACTATAGGGTGACTGTAGATGGTCTGCTCAGGTCAGGGGTGCCATGAAGTCCATGGATGCCTTATCCTTGCTCCGGCTGTGAATTACGAACGGGATAGATGTTCAATGGCCCACGATTAGAGATTGTCATTCCCATGCGGTTCGCATGAAATGTGTACCTGCGTCGCGTTCTAGGGCTGCATGTGAAAATTTTCTAAAGTGGACTTTATCGAGTTTTGGTAAAGGAGGAGGGCCGTGCTTAGCGAGGCACACCGCCTGCATACGAATCCGTTCCCGCTACCGTGCCGCAGTGCCCATGTACTCCACAACATCTACGTCCCCAAAATTTTCGGCTCCTCCACTAGAGTCAAATTGCCTTAGGACCCGCGTTCCGTTTGCCCCGGCGATTGACAGCCCATACTGAACGAACCCCCACTCGCGACGCCCTTCTCATTGGCGCCCACGGTACATGTTTGTCGACTCTGTTAAAAGCGTCGATTTCGGCCGGTAGAAAGGACATGACGGCACAACCAACATCACAGGGGATAACCGTGTTTATTGGCGCCGCATTCCCAGTCCAACCTTTTCACCCGAACCGCTGTTGTCGAATTCCAGGTTGCCAGAAACTTACAACTACCAGTACGACGCGACCTTTCACGACCAATACCTCCTTCCTAATATCCCAAGCTTCGATCAACCGGGAAAAGCGGGAATATGCCTGTGGCTCTTTTGCCAGTGGTTACGGAAGCATGAACTCGTCATATCATCGAGATCGTCCAAGCTACCAGCGAAGAGGCAACGCAAGCACCTTTGGTGACCGAGATGAGGGTTATACCAGTTACTCCTCTACTGATAGGTATAGATTATTACGCGCCGAGCACTGGTGCAGCTCAAGCATTCAATTGCATGACCAATACTTGGGATGAAACAACTAACAGTGTATATTCACAGGTCCCGAGAAGACATTCCCCCTGGCTTTGGCCGCCTCCACAACCATTTTCAGTTTCAATCCCCTGCCGATATTCATGGAGACGCTCTCAAGAAGAAGCTTGACCAAATTCAACCTCTGGAAAAGTCTCCAGCACGATCACTCCTCAGCTTATCAGTAAACGGGCTCCTCTCCCGAAGACCGTCTGTGGAAGGACGATTCCTTGCAGATCTCAGCGTGCCAGTTCACCTTCCTATCCATTCCGAAGGTAATCTAGGATCTCTTGCAAGGATAACCGAGACCCCCATTCACTCTGCCCTTTCTCCTCGAAGCACTCCCTTCAACCATGGTGACAGTTCATCCAATAGCAGCTCCGATATTGATCGGTCACCTCGAACACGAACAAAGAGGAATAACAGTGACGATGCCACTTCAACACACTCGAGCTACGATTTCACTGGAGCGGAGGGCATGGAAATGGAAGATGGCCAATCGCTCAAGCGACTACACAGTGACGATACTTATGCGCCTGGCGGTCAAAAGAGAAGGGCAGCTAGTCCCAACGACGAGTATATGCTTTCCATGCCGTCAGATACGTCTCGCCGACGTGACTTAAGCTCCCGTGGGTGTCCTCAAGGTCGCTTCACCTCTCTTCCTCGAGGTGCTATCATGCCCCCAGTGCCCACCTCACGATCCAATTTATACATCTCGACCATGTCAATGTCAATGCATCCTACTAGCATCGCGACTGCCAATTCTTTTGGTCGACGCTCACCTGTTGGTCCATCTCCTGGCGGCATCTCACCCACTTCTTGCAATTCACCCTACACAGCTCCCGTATCACTCAGCCTAAACCCCCAAACCTCCATCTCCGGCTGGAAATCAATTCATCCCGAGACCGCCCCAGATGTTAGCACCAGTAAGATTATCAAACTGCAGATGCCTAATGCAACTAAAGTGCAGGGTTTCTTCATGTGCGACTGCTGCCCCAAGAAACCGAAGAGGTGTGATACGATCGAAGAACTCAAGTAGGACCCGATCTCGAATCCCACGGGCCTACTTTGTTCAGGTTGCGTGGGATAATAGCCTGACGTATGAATCCGATGTTGACCAGTAACTAGCGCTCACAAGGCTGAAAAGCGATACGAATGTTCATTCTGCGGAAACCGTTTCAAGAATAAGAACGAGGCAGAGCGTCACCAAAACTCGCTCCATGTGCGTCGCCATTCGTGGTCATGCTCAGCTCTCTCCGGATACGATCAGGCTTTTCACGATTCGACAACCAGGCCTGGCGAAGCTGATACCTGCGGCTACTGCGGCGATGAGTTTCTGCGATCTGGCCGTGGCCCTGGTACGGGTGCCCTGAGCGGCGATAATCCGCCTCGACACGCGACAGTCCAAGACTGGGATGAGCGTACGAGACATCTTGAAAAGGTACACAAATTCAGGGAGTGCAACTCGTCCAAGAAGTTCTTTCGAGCGGACCACTTCAGACAGCATGTCAAGCACAGTCACGCGGGCACGTGTGGAAATTGGACCACCATGCTCGAGAATGCCTGCATGTTGGAAGAGGACACAAAGACTCGGTAGATGCACCAGTCCAATACTATACGATGCACATTAGACCTATAATGTGACGGATGTCAGCAATGTCTCGAGAAAGATTAACAGGATGACGGGTACACTCCACAAATTGAGACCTATTCGACAGTTTACCGGGTACTTGAGGGCCATGAGCCCGTTGGAAGAACACCGCGTTCATCGGCCAAAAGTTGCGGAGTTCCACGAGGATTTTGGGTGTGCCAGTATGAGGACAATTTAAGACCAGGTCCCTCCTCTGCAGCAATGTTAATCTGAACCCCTAAATTCTTTATAGTAAATACGACATCGTAGTCAACATGGTGAGGTAGCGAGGGTCTTCTTTGACGAATCCGCGTGACGGGAGTAAGTTCTCAAAGGGAATCGAAATTCAGTATTAGAGACTCCGTTACGCTCTGGCGCTCGATTTCATTATTCCTCAGAGGGCAGCCCTTACTGTCGCTATCAAAGCCAAGTCAATATCACGCGACATCACCAACACTCACTACAGTTTTGATGCCTTGAACTGCATCATTTGGCTTGCTTCAGTACTTCAGCCGCGGCTTACTTTATCAGTTCATCATTTTCAGCAGCCAACAGCCGAGTCCTCGCAACGTGACTCATACCCGTGCCATGTGAAATCAGCAAGTCGCATCAGCAAATTTGGAGCTTATTTTCCGTCACCTGTCAATAAAGCCTTAATTTCCAGATCCTCAGCCCCAACGATAGCAATGATGCACTCATCTATACGTCTCAGCTTACCATCAACCAGCATGGATGCACTGAAGTATTTCACTACATGTTCGCACAAACGTCGTGACTAACTGGGACTCAAACAGTCTATCAGTGCCCATGTGTTAGGAATGGGGAGGGCCAGCCATACTTCGATAATAAAGCTTCAGTTTCCTGCTGATGTGTTTTCCCAAAGAAACGCCCAATTACCACAGCGATGGCGGCGTAGTTTAACTGGGTCTTCCAGTGAGTACACGAGGATATGTAAGTATGGTAAAGATCGACACTCACGCCGCAAAAGACGTAAAGGAGGCTCCCAGCATAGAATGGCGTTTTTTCGTCTATGCTCCATTGGTAAGTTGGATAGATAATCACAATACCGACCAAAGATCCCACGCTCTCGGATAGTGCGAAGGACATCAGGACAGGCCCTACCGCAGAGCTCGGGAGACGGTTGGCTATGAAGCAAAGCAGACTGAGGTTTGATGATACGCCTAAGGTATTGATAATAAGGCCTTCATTGTCGTCAATAAGATTGTTTAAGAAGTCTAGAAAACACGAACCGATGGTAATGGCAAGCGATGAGTCTGATACACTGATCATGATCGCGCCCAACGCCATCAAGATCACACTACATCTACCAATAGTTAAATTGATGTTGTTGGAAAATAGCCTCGTATACCCTTCCATGGAAATAAGGCAGGGTAAGAAGACGCCGAAGATGAACAGGCTTATCTCGCTTCTAAGAAGCCATAAATTGTCGGCCTTGGCTGCAAGGTAAGTTCGCTGATTGGGATTACGACATTAAAAGAGTAGTGTACGTACCTCTGTAGGACTCAAACCACATCTGCGCTGTGTATATGTTGCAAAAAGGGGCCGAGATGCTTGAGAAATAGCAATGAAGGAAAAGATCCAAGGAGTAAACGCCAGGATTTTCTCTCTCGGGGGCACCTTTAGACCCATGCATATCTTCAGAAGCCCTACGGGAGATACAACTCCATCATCTGGATGTCTGTTACCTTCGTGAGAGTACTGCCTACCGGACCACAAGGGATCTGTGGTAGAATCAGACTCATCCTGGCTCAGCTCATGGGTAGCGTAGTTCGTGCTGTCGAGGAACATAGCGATGCCACCTGCAGTAAGACACAAAAATCCGGCCATAAGTCCAGACCAGTGAGAACTGCACCGTGAGAGTCTAGCGACCAGAATGGGACCGAGAACTTGGGCCAGGACAGTAATGAAACCTGTCATATAAGAGTATATTGTTCTAGGAGATGGTCAGTATTTCTTGATAACGCTATAGAGAACGAGAAGGGACGATACCGAGCGCAGGGAGTGTTCCGACTATGGAGCACAGTGATAGTGAGCAATTTTGAAGCGTGAGAACCTCCGCCGAAGAATTTCGCTAGTGGGCCAACCACAGCATTCAAGTGCGTCCAGGTAGGAAGAAAATACGCTGCTCTTGTCAACATTGACGGAGGGGGGAATGGCACGGGTAACAGCCTTACAGCTCGCATATGTGGCAATAGTTGCAAGAAGAATGCTCCCAATATTCAATCTGATGGCTTCATGGTGCGACAGTGTGCGGAGAGAGGCGCCGAGTATGTAGGCGCTTGACAAATCTAGCCTTTTATTTAGCACAGCTGGCTAAGGCTAGGGAAAAAAGTGAATTTGCGCAGGGTATGAAGGGTTGAACATACTGGATACCTGTGTCACGATCACTCTTGCGGTACCGGCATCCCAAAATCCAGGTCTCCAGTGCGGATTACCTGCTGATACCGTGGTGTCGTTGATCCATTCGACCAAACTTAGCAGGAACAAAAGCACGAATGCCGGTATGGCAGCTCGGATACTACGTGACTCCATGTCGATGATTTGGCAGGTAACTGAGAAACGAATGGAATTGCGTTGTCTTTTTGTTCTTTACTGTTTGCCTCCAATACTTGACTAGGCAAATATGCAAACGTGGGTGTTCAGGGCGAGCTGTCAGTAATAAGGAGATGATGGGTCATTCTCTCCGCCTATGCGGAGCATCGTTTCACAGCAAATGCCAAGACTGCATCACAGCATAGGCCAGCATGGACTTTTTGGTGACGAATCGTATGCACGTATCCAGGCAGCTGGCGCGCGCCAGCTACGTCAGCGGCGATCTTCTCCTATCAGCCCCCATCATCTCGAAGTTTGGTCATGCAGTAAGACTTGTTGTACGGTAAAGTTTTGGCCCGCAAAACAGATTCTTAGGTTCTATAGCAAGATCAGGGCTGGCGGCAAGTGTCACAGCATGTCTGAGCTACGGACTAGATCTGAAACCTTGACTTGCGTATCACCTCCTATCATAAGTTCTCAAAGGTGTTGCATTTGGCTTCCTAGAGCGTAAAGGGACAACTGCCATCGATACCAACCCCAGAGCAACAATTTGGCAAAAGCCAGAGTAGCAGTCTGCAAGGTGCAGCATCGGCGATAGTTATATGTAGAGAAAGATACTAGGAAAGGATGCTTTGGTCGGAATGTGGCGCCATATGGTGAAGCCCAACCATTCTGCAGCGAAGTGGTGAACGAACAGTACTATCTCATGAGGAGATGAGCCCGGGTGATGATGTCTACGCTACTTCTATGGCAGAAGGTACCTCTATAGGCCAAATATGTAACGGCGCAGTGCGAAATTCTTCTTGGACGACCGCAGATGGAGAGCCTGTAGACAAGTAAAGACGGTGGGCAGATGCAACGAAGGATGATTTGTATGATACGCCGTAGGGCTAGCAATACAAGAAAGCTAGTCAAGCCTATTGTATACTAGTCTGTCACGGGAAGGCAATTGACATCTAGCTCCATTGACGGGTGAATTTTTGGGTCCGCACAGGAAGGAGAGAGAGACCAAAGACAGGATGTCGGATAAGCGCTTAGACGTCTTGTTTCAGCTGCTTGGCGGCTCAGCATAACGGACGGAGGATGATGCTCATAGCTCATTTGTGGCTTGTATGGGAGTTCCAAGAACAAGAGTCCAAGTCAGTCCTTGTTGGGATATCGACACTGAGGGAGGACAACAATTGGCTGAAAGAGGTCAGTCATGACCATGTTCAGTTGGTTGCCTGCAGTTGAATTTGTAGTGCCACAACGAAGCACATCATTCTGAGTGCTCGCGGTAGCACCATGTCACAGTCCAATAGCCTTAGGGAATTGTCGTTGGACGCCGCCCAAGCAACTCTGGAACTGCTACTTGACCTAGGACATCTAATAGTGGCTGCAGTTAAGCCTCCGAAGACTTTTGACGCCGATAAAGCCGACGCCAATGAAGTCGCCACCGCGTGCACAAGCGGGAAAACCCGCCAGAATCTCCTCAAAAGCCCTTGTTACCGCGACCAGGGCAATTTACAGGGCGTAGCCTACATCTTGGTATCGGGCAACACCACAACCAGCTGATGAGGTGTCAGTAAAGGTCCATTCGGTACCTCGTCATCGAGGCTGTAACAACGCCCTCAGTGCGACTCCAGTGGAGGATCTCCCAATGGCTGTATAGTTTTGTGTGGGCTATACCGTTCAACTCGATCCCATCAACTTATCATGCATAGAAGACAGCTGAGCTTTGGTGCATGTTGCCGTCTCTAGGAGACTGGAAAGGGACTTCTATCCTGGTCAAGCTGCAGAGCGTTTTTCGAGTCACTGCCTCTCAGCTTTGTGTTGAAAACTCAACCATTGAGCCATACCAGTGGGTTGAAAAAGAACTGTTAGAGGGGCACCAATTTTGAGGTCTACTTCGCATAAGATTGAACTGACCATACAAACCCTAGCCCGTTGCAGCGCTCAACCGCCCACGGGCACAGACGTATGCTAGCGCTAATTAGCGCTGTCTCTATTTTTAAGAACGACGGAATGATGAGATACGATTCGCCCACGCCACGCAGGAAGCCTGGTCCGACACCTGAAGTGGGCCCTGTTTGAGGGGAGGGACTTGCGCAACCACAGAAGTGATAGGCAGTCTGTCTTTAAATATCTGCTAGCTTTCTGTTATTTCCGTACGTTGTTTTGCTCGCTTTGCAAGGGACTTTTTGGAATGAATAATGCCGACGCCGAACAGACTACGCCCACAGGCAAGGTATCAAGGGCGAAGAAAGGGAAGCCAGTCCATGTTTGCGGCGAATGCCAAAAGGTACTCTTCTCTAATTGAACCACGACAGGTAATTAATTACGAACAAAATCAGGTATACACTCGAGCTGAACATCTGAGGTACAACTTATAGATACAATAGAGATAAAGAGCTCACTAGTTGGCAGGCGGCATCAGTCTTCACACCGAGAGCCTAAGTTCGAATGTCCAATATGCCAAAGGCGCTTTTATCGCAAGGACCTCCTAGAAAGACACTACAAGCGGTCAGTCACGCCAGCTTTATGATTTGACGGTCCTGACAGTAGGTTTGTGTCAGACATGAAGAAGGAACAGACTAGCCGGCTGTTTCGGGTCACACGAGGTGAATTTGAGATTTCAGAGGGGCACAGGGAGTTTAGTTGCAACTGATGGTTAAGAATAATTTAACAGTATGGCTTGGCAATTAAGGTTTGGAGTCTTTTGTAAGTGGCACTGTTACCATTGATCCTTGCAACTCCACTCCGAAGGCGCAAACAGGGTCACCAAGTCTGTCGAGACAGGTGAGACAACAAAAACGTCTGCCTCAATATGAGGTCGTTGATGAAAGACCCGGCCTCGCCTTACTGGCCCTAAAATCATAGCAGCGAGGGGTTTGAACCTGGATACATGCGCCAGGTCCGCGGGGGGGTTGAAAGCTGACAAGACAGGGGTCCGAGCTAACGTAGGCGGGAGCACAAAGTGAGCCGATCTCTTATAATTGATCGACCATGCACACTCAGCCGAGGACATGTAATATTTCCTAGAGATGCATGGCGATTGACTCAAAGGGCTTTAGCACCTTCTGGCAGGTGCATAGGCCACGCCCCCAGGAGCCATATCAGTTTGTCGGCCCAGGATAGCCCTATGGTATAGTTACGTATAGCACGAGAAGTCAGTGCAACTGTGGATCTGTCCCCCTGGATTCCCGTTTCAGCTGCTGCTGGCGGGTCGCCATCTTTAGCCGCCAGATTATGTGGTGGTCCTTGTGAGACTAACCTCAGCGAACTCGAGGGGTGAGACCCGATGGTTCGTCCTGTGGCCTGAAGTCTGTGGGCAAGGGTAAGTCCGAAAATTTCATTCACAAAAAGTATTGAGGAGAGGTACCCTCCAGCGATTACACAGTACACACTAGCTTGTGAACACGTATACCGAGCCTACAGGGGGGTTTGCAGCTACATCGCTACCTATCCTTGTACATAGCCTAGAGTGAGGCTGCTGTTAGGTTGGCACTATGATGCTTGGCATAGTCGCTCTAACGGCCAGGAAATGAAGCATCGAACACATGCGGCTTGTCCACATCACGGCAGACATCGGTATGAACTAACCTCTTGCTTGAAAGAACCTAGCAAAAAGTCTCCATGAGTGTCTCTTGAGGAAGCCTGCATATGCCACTATCAGAACAAGCACGTTTATATGTCAAGGATCAATTATAAGAAGAAGGTGCGATTGGGTAGTTTACGCTTTGACTCAAGTCGTTTGTGTAATGGCTAACCAGTTTGAGTAACTATCTTTTCCTTGCCGGTTTTGGCTGACAATATGCTGACATCGAAAGAGCAAGGCTTGGAACTCTTGCCTTCGACCACCAGGAACGGTCGGACACTCAGTACGGAACAGGGTGATCAAAAATGGCTAGCCATGGGACCTACCTTTCCATTTGTAGCCATTCACAAAGAGGTAACAGTGTCTTTCTCGCCGGTAAAAAACGTCGCTTATCTCAGAATCCCGATACGCAACCACCCTAGTGATACAACACCGCTTGGGGAACCATCCGAGAGGCTCAGAGCCAACACTCTTCGGTAGGGTTAGGGGCTTCGTGTACATCTTTTCGAGGGGCGGCACGCTGATCCCTGGACTGTGACAAGGCAAATCAATCCATAAAGCCAGCACGCGCATGTCGTATCCTGCTATCAAGTTCCTCACGAATGGTGTTCATAATTCAGTACCGCCTCAGCTACCGGAGCCTGAATAGACCCGGCTGTCTTTCATACCCTAATTCACAGCCGTGTCTAGCCGTCAACTTGTCATTCCCTCAGCGAAATTAAACAACAGCTTCTGCATCGAATCTTCAACTCTTCACCAGCGAGCGTTGGAATTTATTATACTGTGGCAAGTGAACGCCTTGCCAGCAACTATTTCCGTCTTATCTCTGCACCACTGTCACCTCAATTGCCTCGGAGGCACGTTGTAGTTTTAACAAATTATCATGGAACTTATGGAATTGGTCGAGAACGAGGCTTCTGTTCGTCCCTTTCAGTGCAACTGGCAATCGTGCACAAAGGTTGGTCAAAAGAACACATGACCGTGGGGTCCCGTTAACTTGCGTTACAGAGCTTTAATCGAAAGTCCGATCTACAGAGGCACTATCGTATACATACTAATGAAAGACCATACGCTTGTTCTATCCCTGGTTGCGGGAAGAGTTTCATTCAGCGAAGCGCTCTGACTGTTCACATTCGAACACACACAGGAGAGAAACCTCATCAATGCCAGCATATCGGCTGTGGAAAACGTTTCTCGGATGTAAGTGTAAAGCAAGCCCAGGACTCGAATGGGACTAACAGCTGGCGCAGTCATCGAGTCTGTCTCGGCATAGACGAATCCACACTGGGAAGCGCCCGTACAAATGCGCTCACGATGGGTGTTCTAAGAGGTACGCCTAAGAATACCATTGAATCCATCACGTACTAACTCGGGCCTCAGCTTTTGCCAAAAAACCACCATGGTCAAGCATCAACGGAGAGAGCACCAGCATGGAATGAACCCTGACGACATCGACAATTGCTCGTCGGACTCCCGCGATGACGAGTCTCCCTCCACGCCTCAGCGCTCCTCGATGACTGGGCCGCCCCATGAGATGGTTTCCATGAGCCAAGGTGCCCCAAATGGGTCCCTGCATCGTGCGTCTTACGCTGATTTTGACTCCCAAGTCCATGGTCACCACATGCCCCAATATTATATCAATCGACAGGGGATTCCCGTCAGTGTCGCTCACGAGTATCATGGTACTCCCATGCCTGAGCAACACACACATGTTCAGCTAGTCCATCGAGCAGCAACTATGCCACGACAGGTTTACTATGTCACCGGAGCAGGAAACCCAAGTGTTGCCACTACGACAAGCAATGCACCGCCTCATCATCATCTATCACAGCAAGTGGAACGACCTGTCATGGAACTTCCATATTTAAGACCAGGAATTGCGACGTCAATTCAAAGCAGCCCAAGCACCTTTTCTGCCACTTCAGTCCCCAGCCCCATGATTCCTGAGGGGTTTTACGCACATCAATCTAGAAGTCAGCCAGCATACAGAGCAGCCGAATTCCGACAAGCAATGATCCAATACTAGCAACCTATTCAACGTCATATGGCGCAGCCTCATCCGTCTGTGGTTTCTCAATCGCGGCATGTTCCAACAACGAGCGGACAAGACCATCTACCACGAGTCCAACAAAAACAAGAGCAACGGTCACACTATGACCCGCCGATCAAACTTACAATTATGGGGCAGCTACCAACATACGGAACGGCCGTTTATGACTACGAGCCAAAGGATGAGTATGAAGATCCTTGGTTGCAACTACTCAGCAGCAGACTGGTAAGCATGTGATGATTGCATTCGGGAATCACGCTATGTTTTACGAAAGCCATATTCATCATGTTAGCCATTACCCCCTTTTGCCTTGTAACATTACGATGATACCAAAGCTGGACCACGCGACGATATCTGCAGTATCTCCAGGCATTTCTCTAGAACGCATGAAGGATGTCACCCGCGGTTCATTGGGCGTTTCTGTCTTTCTTCCTGCCTTTGGTGAATTTTGGGAGAATTTGCTTTTTACCGCCATCATTGCCAGCTTAGCATACATGACATTGGATTCCTGATATTACAGCACCCCATATCATCCCTTGATAGCTTGGATCTTTTAATGGCTTCTCGTTCTTCTGAGATTCTTTCTCTTCTTATTGACATTTAATATTTTTAATTTTATCCCCCCCCAAGCATCAAAAAGCCTCTATACTCTAGGAGAGCAATGTGTCATTGGTGGATTGAGCAGGTAATGACGGGGGATGGTAAATGGTAAACTTTGGAATAATTTGTTTGCCCTCGACTTTCCGAGATCATAGTTCCTATATGAATCAAAGCATGCTACTACTTCTTTATTATACTGCGAAACTTCGTCTTGCATGGCCGTACCAGGCAGGCAGTTCCATATCCTCCCATGCTTCCCAATTGCCATTTGGGGAGCTGCTTGATTCCAGCTTTGAAGTCTAGCGGCGCCGCCTCAACATCTGCTTTGTAGGTCTAGAGTGAGTATCCCAAGCCCTTCGGGAACTTTTTTCTGTCACGCAGAAGCTGATGCCATCTTGACTACGCCAAAAACAAAGCTCGGCGCTGATGATCGGGAGCTAGTACGGGCGAAGAGCATCCATACCCAACTCAACGATCTGGAGGACAGCGAAATTACTGCTGCAGCGCATGTGACTGTCTATCACCGATACATAAAGCTCTTTTTCGGATGCATGAAGGTCTGAACAAAGAATTAGAAAAATAAACTTTCTAGATAGAATAGAAGTCGCCTCTTTCTGGAGACCAAAGCAGACGCTTGAGTTTGCTACACAGGGGGTAAAGGTTAAAGGTGACAATTACTCAGAAAAGGTGTCTTGGCTTGAAAGGAAGAGCAAGGCGCTTCCATTCGCCCAACAGACCGGAGATTCACACTTCTGGCTTAGCATGAAACCTCACGCGAGTTCGCCGACACCATCTCAATCCAGAATTAAGTGGATTGGGCTCGACTTAGGCGTATCTGATTGTATATTAATCACGTTGATTTACAGACTGCATACAGTAGTCATGGCGCAGTTTAACATAACTACAATTGTGTAGGAAGGAAAAGTACCAAACTAGTCTCCTGTTCGATAATAATTTGGTGTCATGCGTTACAAAGTCTACAAAAACTAGGAATTTTGTCCTCCCAATGTTCATGCTGTAGTCCTGTGAATCAGCACCTCTCTAGCTTGTCAAACAAAACAACAGAATGTGAATCTCGTTTCTACATGAGTGACATATCAGAAGAGACTAGGAAGGAACGAACTTTGAATGGTAGTTTAAGTTTTGACTACAATCGCGTCTTTAATTGGCAACCAATTTGAGTAGTGAATGCATATCTGTAGAGCTTTGGGCTACAGTAACTCGACATTGAGGTAGCAAGGCTTAATAGCCTTGCATTCGGCTAATAGAGAGAAATTCGTAGGATGTGAATGATACGTTCTGACGTCACAACATTTTAGGCTGGAATGAACGATGTTTTCTGGCTAGAAAGTATGGCAATACATCTGCGATTGTTGCAGGGCGAATTACCTTCATAAAGAAGGCAGAGGTCCCACTCGTCATCGAACTACTCAGATTTCGACATAGAAAACGAAAAAAAAGCCCTGGGCCACGCTCACTACGAGGTAAGGCTCGCGATAAGCTTCAGCTCTTGGCCAAACTCAACCCTCGATATCAATGCTCTGATACAGGGGCCAATTACGGAAGGCTTAGTCATAGTTACCGGGCTAGCTTATGGTGCCTTTAGTGAGCAGTGGCCTACCGTCGGTACTTCGATCAATCAACAACACTGGTACCGCAACGTAACCACTTTTGATTCATGGTGATGAGACTGAAACTCTGTCAATATCCTTTGGCGTAAAACGGATCATCTTTCAGTTGTGCAAAAGAACAACCAGAAACCTCCTTCGAAAGAAGTCACGGGCTCTCGGGAGCGCAAACAGGCGACGCGTCGCTGAGAGAACACGCTGCGGCGAAAAAATCTCCACCAAAACACCATCGCTGGCAGTGAGGGACCATATCTTAGAGCAATCTCGACCCTGCAGTGTCAACAAACTCAGCCAACACCGTTATCAACCTTCCTGTGCTGCGGTACAGAAGGCTCCACGGAGTGCGCGACCTGAGAACCGGCTGAGCTGAAGCACCTCTGAAGACCAAAGCATCGACTACGAACTACTACGAACAAAGGCATCGACAGATCGCTGGCGACGTGGCACTGGGAATGAAATGACCGAGAGGAAATGAAGGCTGCAGTTGACTGAGCGAGGGGAACGCTTGGACACGACGCGCTGAGAGCAGCTGGACGAGGCTGGCAATCCCATGAGACTTGAGGCGCGGAGCAGAATTTTTAGGGTTTTCGGCCCAGAGCCGATAGCAGCACCGGAAACTTCGATTATTGTCCACTCCAACCTGACAGAACTTTCACTCAGATACCACCACGATAGCTCACCAGACACTGGAACCGATTTCCCTTATAACTTCATTGCTGCTGGGGGCATTCCTACTCGCCAACTTCAAGTGCCAACGGTTTGAGAAGCCGCCCTCGTTGAGAGCTTACGCGGCTTTGAGGGCAAGGGAAGGCGTGACAACAATGATAAATCGAAGGCAATTGGGTAAGAGATTGTGCATTGTGCACATCGCACGAAGGAGCCGACGAAGGAGAAGTGGGCCAGCAACACTTAACGTGGTGTACGGAGAGGCAACTCCTGCCAGATTTCGGAGGCGAGCAGGAAGTTACACTGGAGGGGGCCAACATGAATACGAGGATCACAGCAACACCGCTCAATAAACTCTGAACCTTCATCCTTCATCATCACCCACCATCCTACGAACCTTGCACTACGCTCACTCGTCACCTTTAACCAACATTTCATCGAATTACAAGACTCTCATCCCATGAGCAGAGTTCCATTTGGGACACCGCTCACAATCGTTCTATTCACACTTGGGTCACACCTATACAAGCAAAGACCTCCTCATTCACTACACCAAGATCTGCCAGCCCTGAAGTTCCATCCCCAGAAGCGTCACCATACGTTGAACAACCCCCAGCCAACGTTCTGTCAGACCCTTTGGAGACCTTCAGCTCTGCGTTGTTGACGTCGCGCGTCATCTTCATCTGACTCTGCGGAGATCACCGAGAAGCAAACTGAGTAGCCTATCTCCTCGACGGAGACATCTCTGGGCATAATGAGTATGACACGAGGTGAAATGTTCTTCTCGGGGAAGCTGGAAGATGCAAACCGAGAATCTACATCACATACGTGAGGAAAGTGGTCAAGCGTGAGAATCAGGATTTAGAACTCTCAAAGGAAGCTGAACTCCAAAACACCTTTCTATAACAAACTTTCCACAGGTATTTGAGGGGCCACGCGCTTCAGTAGTTTGAAGAAGAGAGGCCCGGAGACAAAACCTTCGAAGAGATCATCGCCCTATTTAAGGAGAAGTTCAGCAAGCGCAACACAGCAGAGGACGGCTCTCTGATAGCTGAGGCTCATCAACTCACCCAAAACAAAGATGAGTCACAGAACGTTTGTAGAGTGCACCGGCAAATTCTACCACCAAATGTCACCAAACCTTCCGCAAACTTTGCTGGCGGGTTTCGTTCTCCGCATGAACAGCGACGGCAAGGACAAGCGCCTGCAAGAAACGGTCCAGGACAGGCTCTACACAAGGGCCAAGTGGGAAAACAGCTTCGCAGATCCAACTCTCACTTTCGGCGACGTGCGAAATGTCATCTGGAATTGCCGAGGAGCAGCAGCGGAACTACTGAAGGCTTTGGGGAAAGAGGACAGCAGGACAGAGCAGCGGGACACGACGATGCTGCCGATCGGCTTGAATCGAGAGATGGCGCGGCTCACATCAGAGCTGGCAAAAACAACGCCGCCAGCAGCGGGAAACGGTAATGGCTATTTCAGCAACGATAATCGGAACACTATATACGCGAAATCAGACCCAAGGTTAAACTGGAGTTAGCGGCTCCGATAATGATGCCGGACAAGGCTCCAGCCGAGCTCCACAGACGACACAACCACGCGACCCTGACTACGACTGGTGCTTCCGCTGCGGGCAATGGGGCCACCGGTCTTGGGGCCACCGGTCTTGGGGATGCTCAAAAGGGAAGGATGGGGACACTTCAACGAGAACAACGAAAGATTGTACGCCGAGAGAACAGCGCAGCTGAACGGACGAGCACCGATGGCAACTGCAAAGACCACCATGATGGGACAGGAAGGCATTGGCGCGCGTCCACCCTGCAGTACATTCAACTTTCCGACAGACGGTTCCGACAAATGAAAGAGGCTCCCGCGGATCGACGGATGATGAACGCGAACGCGCGTGCGACAAACAAGAATGAGCCAAAGAGCGAAAACGACGGGAGTCAACAAGAATAAGGGCAAGAAGAAGACAGCGCCGGTGGACAACGATCGACTCAAAGTTCTGACCAACGAGCTCTACAACAAGCAGAGGAGATGGCTGACGGCACCACCACAGGAACACCCACCGAGTCTGTGGAGCTGAAGGCCATTGAGTTGAGGGAGGAGGAGCAGCGTCTACCTCCGGACTCTCAACATATAGACGTGGAAATGGCACAAAACATCTCAGAAGAAGAATTCAAGAGGCTGCTACCGCGCTTGCAACCTCACCTAGAAAGATTGAACTTGCAGAACGGAGCTGAGAAGACAGTCCCCACCGTAGAGAAAAAACCAAGGCATATCGTGAAGAAGATCAGAGCAACTGATGAATATCAGGTGCCCGAGTTCGAGATTGGACAACAGTTAAAAGAGCAGACGATCACGATCAGCGAGCTACAGTTGCTACAGATCGCTCCGTCCATCCGCCAACAGTTGTCGAGACGCATGCAATGCCGACGAAAAGCGAAACGACCAAGACCAGAGAAGCACTGGTGTACATGCTGGCACCCTTCAGAGAACTACTGGAAGCGGAACTCAACGCTGAGCTTGAGGAGGAAGCTCGCGGAGGAGATCGGGATGCTATAGTCCGGCACACTCCGGAACATCTGGGTATCTGGTGAGCTACAAAGATACAGCCGCTCTGGAGGAGGCAGTGCCGAACACCTTGGGCTACGTGGTAGAATATTTGTCGGGACACTACACCGATGCCATCTTGCTGAACGGCGGCTTGGCCGTCAACTTGGTCAACCAAAACTTCTTCAACAGATCTGGACTGAGGTCCTGTCCTGCTGGCTCGCACAGAGCCTATGCCTGGCAAACAATGAGGTCGCGCAAGTCCAGGGGAAGTTGTGGTAGCCAACATCATATGCCATCTGACCGCATATGTCATGAAAGGTTATGAAGATTGGGACCTCCTCGTTGGCCGACCATGGCTGAGACGCGTCAAGGCGGTTGAACATTACAACAACCAGAAGCTGGATCTTATTGACTTCAAAGGGCATCAGCCTTGAGTGATATCTCACCATCACCCAAACAGTTCCAGGCATTCAGCAGCCACCGCAAGGACGAGAGCGAGGGACCGCAAGGCCTGGCAGAGCTAGAAGAAGAGGCACTCATCTATTTGGATGATGTAATTGGGGCTAAAGCTGAGATAGAGGTCATTCTGGCTGAACTATGACGCCATTGAACAGGCGACAGACGCGTATCATCTTTCGGGAAACGAGGAGCCACCATCCGTGAAGCTGTGAGTATGCAGTGGCCAGAATCGAAACAGCAACCTAGGGATTCAACTCATACAGGGGAATCCATAAGCAGACAGTCAAGTATCATACCAAGAAAACCAGGAACCTTGCTTTGTTTATCTTCCCATGCGAGTGAAAATTTTGTGATGCATTGAGAGAACCATGTTTTGGGCGCGATGCGCCACCAGAGTGCAGCATCAGACGAGATCGCTAAACTTACCCCGCTATCAGGCCTAAGTCCCAGAGGAAGAACCTTCCTCCAACAACATCACGAAAACATCATTCGGCCGCGCTGGCTTGGCGCGCACGACAATCGCCGCAAACGTTGCTGATCAAACACATTTCGACTTTCACTATCCAAGATTTTCTTTGCCTTTACGCATAAGCACAGAGCTCGAACCTCTTCCACCGATCCTGGAGCGCGCGGAGGCTGAGCGAACGCCAGGCAAGATAAAGAGCGACTCCTCAGAGCCACAACACCAGCAAATCAAAACCTGTTCGCCATCACCGAAGCTGCCGCAGGCCGCAGGAGTTGAATCACCTCACTCCAAAGAGCGAAACCCAAAGTAAACCACCGACTGACGGGACTCCTCCCAAATGCCGAATCATCAACGCGAGAGAAGAGAGTGACAACCGAACCGAAATTGCGCGACGACTCGGGCTCATGGGTCGAACATCGCAGACAAACTCGACACCAGCTTCAAAATGGATACTGAAACACTCCGGAAGTAGACGGGGGAACGCTGCGGAAGGGCGGCATGGTTGATGGTGGCGACGGCTGGCAGAGGAGGGGAGGCACCACAGCGAACCCTAGAGTTTGACGACGGCGAAATGAAGCATACCAGCTGGGATAGCCTGTACATACAGACGGCAGAGTCGGACGCTTGCTAACTTTATTGCGAAATCCGAAACCCGCCATCTTCAAAGTCTTGAGAATATACAGCAGACGCGACATCTTGGCAGCCAAATAGTTCACCCGCTCTAATGGAACGCAACTGACTGATCGATCGATGGTCATAAGCCTGGGGACCGAACACGCATTGTGTTCCGAAACCAGACAACCAGCGACCAGATCATGTGCTACAACTGAGAATGGTCCATGATTACTGGCGCCTTAACAAGATAACGAAGAAACCAGCGTGCCCAGTCACAACTTGGAAGTAGACTTGGATTCCATATACTGTGGTCAACCACGAGTATTCTCTCAATTAGATGCCTCACACAGACTATGGGGCATACCAATTTAACCTTTAGATCGTGAAAAGACCGGGTTCCTCACACCGAATGAGCTCTATTACTACAACAACAACACACCAATGGGACTCAAAGGTTCATCAGCCTCCAGTGCCAGGTTTGGAGATCTGGCTTTTGGCCACCTATTGTTTCAGGACGGCTCTGACTCCCGTCGTTTCATGAATACCTGAAAGAACTCGCTACGACGTTCTTTCTATACGTTGACGATCACCACACAACCTCCGAGACATTCGAAGACCACTTAGAGTTCACGTTGAAGTACTACCTACCGCGGATCACTTTGGCGCCAATCAGTTTGAATGACAAGACAAGCATGTGCATATCTAGCATGGAAAGTTTATACCGGGGACAGCAGACCCCATTCAGCGTATAAAAGAAAGCTTCTTTGAGTTCCGCAATCAAGACAAGGTCCTGGAAACCATCAGTCCTAAGGGGGGAAACAAAACGCGACACACCAGTGTTGAAAGCAACGCCGCGGCAGCACTTGAGAGCATTTGCGACAGTATCCAGAATAACGCAACTTCGGGAGCAGACTCCACCAAACAATTCCACCTGGCGACCGACGCCTCAGTGGACGGAACACGCGGTGTTCTCCAGCTAGACGATACCCCAGCAGGTGAGGATAGCACCGAGAAGGATTTCAAGAACGCAGGAATTATCATGTGGACATGGGGGCGCTTCAACGATGCAGACCGCCAATACATGATGCCGGAAAGGGACATGCTTGCAGTCGTGCAAGGATCGAAAGAAAGCCACTGGATGATCAAACACTCCTCGCACCCGGTGAAAGCCTATACGGATCACAAGGGAATGACCAACTCTATGTCAAGCACAGGTCACTTACACGGCAAGGTCAGCCGCTGGATCGAAGTCTTGGGGAGTAGGGATTCGAATACAGGTACCGGTCGTGTAAGAACAAGGCGATGCGCCTGGCGGACGGAATTTCACGGCTACCTGAGGCGCTGAAGGACGACGCCAAGCCTATTTGAACTGAAGATGGGCATCGGACGAAACTTGGGTGTTAGATCTCTAACAGAACTTTCGGCGAACGTCATTTTGCCGAGAAGCAGAGCGCCTGGGAAATATTTGATCACCGGCACGTGAAAAGGAAACATTGGGCATTGGTAACATGAGGCCTCGTACTCCGAAATCTTTTCTACCCTGCTCGAGGGTCAGAGCAGTTTGGAAGAGGGGTGATGGCGGCTGATGAAGCGACACATGCTCAGATACAGAATCGTCGACGGAGAACCGCACTATCTGGAGAGCGACGAATCTCTGGCACTCTGCGCGACCGAGAAAGACGTGCCGCTTATCCTGCAGAACGCGCACGACAAATGTGGACACTTCGCAATGGCTATCACAAACGAGAGACTGAGAAGAAGACACTGGTGGCCGAGTCGAGCCAGCGACATCGAGAACTATTGTAGATCATGCATGATGTGTCAGCAGATAGCGCCGCGTGTTCTGGCATTACTGTCAGGGAGCATCACCAAGCTGGAGCCCTGGGACATGGTGGGAATGGATTTTACCTCGGTCCGATCAGCTCACCGTCAGCCGAAGGGCACCAATACATCCTGCTGTGTTCGGATGGTCGAGAGTGATCTACTGCGATAATGGTTCACACTTCGTGAACATGAAGCTGAGGATGGCGGCAGATAGGCAGGGGATAAAGATGGAACTACGCCCTGACCTCTCATCTTCCCTGTACTGGTTTGCCAGAACGTGTCATCCGCCTGGTAAAGAAGCAACTCCAAAAGCGGGCAGCGGAAAGGGAGGGGCTCTCGTTAGGTCGTTGACACCAGGAAGTACCCACGATCATGATCAACCTCAACAGCAGATACATCGAGAGCATTGGTGCATTACTGGCCGTGGCGATGTTGGGATGGCTGTCGTTCGCTAAACATCCTGGCATCTTGGATCCTCTGCCGGATGAGGAAATACTGAGAGTGAATTTAGTTCTGGTTGACATGAGAGCAGAGCTGCAGAATGGTATCCAAAACCGAAGGAACTGTCTGGCATGACCTCTCGTCCCGCGCACTCATCGTCGGCTGAGGATCGGCACTGTTATCTGGGAGAAACAAGATAAAGTCGGCACTCTGTAAGATGAATTCTACAACACATGTGGGAACCTATCAAAGGTCATCAAGCAAGTATCAGAGGTCAATGCGGTAGCAAAGTGAGCTGGCCATAATTGGGTTCTGGGGCATGTGGCTCTCCCCCCATATCCTTTTCGAACATGGCCGGGGCTTTGTCCTTTGCAGGTTCAACTCATGGAAATATGGATATATATGATCTGTGTGAAGTATCGACAGGGAAAGTAGCTATCGCTCTTGATACTTGCTCTTATTCCTTTGGTGATTCTTCCAGCGAAGCCTTCAAGGAAAGCGGCGAATGCCTCAACTCGACATTATTAGTCAAAGTGCAGTGGTCCAAGGACTTGATTCATCTAATCAAGGGTGCTTTCCCATACGTTGGAGTTACTGCCGCACTGCAATCAGTAAAGAAGAGATGACAACTCTGACGTATGCATGCAGCTAGCTGCGGCGCAAGCTGCCTCATTGATACTCACATTCTCCTTAACATCCAGGAGACCATCCCTGGCGATTTCGACCAGTCTGATATGCGGAAGAAGTGAGACTGACCCATCTTGACATTGAGAAAGCCCAAGGAGGGCCCCTTCATATGAGCTAGGGCCACCAATGTGCCTTAGTCGTCTACTGTCGAATCACGGATCCATGCTGACACCGCCCTGCCCCTGCCAGATAGATTCTGTATAAAAGATGGACAGTTAGTTCGTGTGAAGCCTCCCAATTTTTCTGCTTTTATCACGCCCTCCTTTCATGCTTCATACTTTCTTGACCTTCCTCTTTGGCCCTATCCACGCAATACTTACACTTCACCACGAAGTAACACCAAAGTTGAAGCTTAACTTCTCACTTCTGTCTGCTATATCATTACACAACTGCCTTACGCATACATCTGCGCCTACGCCTATTATCAGTATGAACTCAAATGACTTAACTGAGAACGAATCCGTTCTGGGCTCAGGCGACATGTGGTCAACACCAACGACCCAGTGCAATCCTTGGGCTATGCACAACTGCGATGCACAGAGCTACTCAACAGTATCATATTGGGACCCGTCTTCTGTCTCATTCCAGCAAATTCCTAGTGAGACGATATCACGTCCCGGATTTATGGACCAAGACCTTTACCCCCCTACGACGACCGATGAATGTAGGTAAATGCAAGCAAAATGCTATAACTAAGCTAATTTCAATCAGCGCCATGGATGGAAAATCCAGCTGAAGTGCAATTCAACCTTCAGGGCGAGGGCTTTAATATGGGTACTAATGAAGCCATTCCCATGCTTGAACTCAAGCCGGGTACGCTCATCTATGAAGACCAGATGGCTATAGACGATGATTCAAAGCCGCATTGCACGTCTCGTTCTTCTTTTTCCACTCCCACCTCTAGCCGTTCCTACGATGGCTCCTCCCCAGCGGTCTCTGGGGCATGCTACTTCAGCCCTAGCTACTCACCCTCAGATAACCGTACTGATCTCGTCAATGTTCGCAGTAGTTTTCCTGTGGCTGCTCAATATTTGACGGCGGAACCGTTCGGGGAGACATTGCGCACCATAGCTGTTGGAAACGACAGATTAGACTACATATGCCAGAAATCATATTATATTCCTACTCATGTCCTGCGAATTCATCGAGGCAATTCTGGCCCTAATATCGATCGGTATAGGGTGAGAGGCGAGATCCCGGTAGGGGGCCTGCTGGTCCGAGCGTGGGCGTTCCACTTGGCCGGCTTCCGATTCGGCTTTGGACTCTTCTCAAACCTACACCTCTCCTCCTTGCAAGCGGCAGCAACAGCAACAGCGACCATGCTCTTCGTGACTGGCCTGCAGAACATCCTCGCCCCGAAGTCCCGCTGTGAGTTATCCACCAATTCCCTGCCCTAACTTTCCGCTGCGCATAGCGCGTGGATTGCGCGTTGTGGCCGGAGCGACGCGTTTCGAGAGACCGACTGCTGACGTTGTCGGCATGCGCAGGTATAGCTATTAGCGATGAAAACGACACCGATCCTCGAAGAAACGACGCGAGACGGCACGAGACGACGAGCTTGAGCGGGCTGGGCAACGGTTGAAGGGAGTCGGCGTCTCCAAGCATCTCAGAGCCGGACTCGCCACCTTTGTCGACCCGAGATGAGCAAAGCCGTCTGCTTGAGAGAGTTTCGTACAATCTAGCATGTCCTACAGGCCGACCTAAACGTTGAAGCCATCTATATTCCCAAGCACCAAGAACTCCATCACCTGGTTAAGCGAGGCAGTAGGTAGAGTGCTGCTCGAGGGAGCTTGGCAAGAACAGTCCGATTTGGACTCAGCGAGAAAGGGGAAGAAGGTGATAGCGGCACCAGGTAAAGGCACCAGGCTTTGTAGCCAACCTAAGCGACCATAAAGCATGTCCATAACCTCCTGCCAGGCCCCTCTGCCCTTGCTGAACAGGTTAAGCGGCCTGAAATGGTACGTTCCTGTCCCTCGCCAATCTGAAAATCGTGGCTAACGCGTGGCTACTCAAAGGACCGGCCATAATTGAGACTTAGATAGCCATGCTTGCACTGTAACCGTGCATCCTGCCTGCTATCCGACATCATGTCGTGTTTCGTGCAATTGGGGGCTTTTGGCTCACCAGCCCCGGGAGTGTACAGCTGCTGCGCCCCCACGTGGCTGTTTACACTCCCCCGCAAATTTTCCACTTCCCTCCATCACGCTCTCTTCCTCTGCATTCACTACTGAGCCACAAGGCGACCGAGTTTCTTCCTTCTCCAACGCCGCTGCTCTTTCCTGGCTGCTCTATCTCGATCCATCTTCCTTCGTCGCATTTCCCTTACGCAACCAGGTACGCATTGAGTTGCCGGCGCTTGGCTTGCCTGACTGACTAGAGTTCCAGCAGACAAGCCTCCTTACAAGACATCCTTCCCAACGACTTCCATCCTCCGCTCCACTTCTTCCAAGATGAAAGTCCCCTCCGAGACGAGCCTTCACGAGACGATGCGCATCTCCTAGGAGGTGCGACAGGTAGTCCCCCGTCGAGACCACGCCTTCCGATAGCTGCACTGAGCGGGAAGAGATGCTGGAGACTATCATGGACGATCTGGCGAAATATGTAGGGGCTGGGCTCACTATGCTACAGGAGCGCAAGGGAGATCCACTGGCGCCCGTGCCCAAGGCCACCATGAAGCTGACCGAGGGGCTCAATGGTTATGCCACCAAGATCCTACAGGTCTCTACAGTAGTCACTGGACAGAAAGATATGTCAGCGAAAGCTTGGAGGAAGCTGCCTATACCTGGACAACTTGTGTGTGTATCTTGGTCTTGAGAGCGCAGGACCCTCTCAAGTACGTATGATACCGTAGCATCCCGCGGTATGTAAGTAATCAGAGGACGATAGGGAAGGGCTGGTTTATATAACACCAAAACTTAGACCGACAAGCGTTGCAGCCTTCTCTTGCTTCATCTAAAGTCTCTGGATAATAAAGTAAGATGAGCCAACAAAAAAGAAATCCACAATAACATGGACGATTGCGCTGTTAACCTGGTAAGGGATAAGAAACTAAAGGATGTTTGCAGGCTGATTTCAATTATTTGCCAGATGCTAGCTGCTGAATTCTGTAGAGCCCTGCAACCCCCAAAACCACTATTCCAGCGCCCTATTCAATTTAGCAAGCACCCTTCGCATATCTTTGTCGTCATTCGCGTCATTTATCTGGCGCAATGTCGCTCGTGAAACCTCGTTCAACATCCTAATCGAATCGACCCGAAATCTTTCCAGCAGTTGCACACGCCCTACGGCCCAGCTGAACGCGGCGTACGTATCAGTCTTGGCGCCGACAGCTGATTCGCTCGACTGCGTATTGCAGAATTGTTTGATCAAATCAAACACTCCTTGCAATTCAGTTGTCATGGGCCCTGTCATGCGCGTATACAAGGCTAATCGGACGCCCCCGTCTCAGATGCTCAATATCTTGCTCGAACTCTTTGTTCGTATTTCGCCAGGCAAAAGTAGGGCTGTCGTGACTGAAGAGATGTTTAGATCATCTGCTGGCTGCTGTAGTTGAAATTGGTACTTACAGGGCGTTGGTGAGATGATCTGTCCATAGTGCCGTGCCGTCAATACCCTGATCGTCCACAGTTTCGAGAGTTCGCACCTCTAGGTTCATAACGATATGGCGAAGCTTGACCCTGACCATTTCAAACCTGGAGCGATGGGCTGTATAGTCTGTAACATCATCGATAGGCTGGATAGATCGCCCAAGGTTTTCCAGTTCCCTACACAATTCCACACTCTCCACGCGAGTGGCAGGGAAGAGCATAAACGTCAAGAAGCTGATATAAACAGCTGAATGAACTGACTCCAGTAAACTTGGTATCATTTATGGCACAGCTAAAACTTGTACCCGATTCATTTAAGCTTCCTGCTTTCGCTGTGCTCGAGCTCAATACCAGTGGCATGGCTCTCCTCAGCATATCGCTGCTTCTTCTGTAGCTGTCAGTCGGGAAAGCGTAGCACGACACGTCGCTTATACGTACCGGAATTTGGACTAGATGATGTACTTTTCAAGTTATATAGTGTAATTAAATAGCTGACAGATAAACGCCAATTCTCGGGAATCTTGGAGCCATGACCAATAATTCTCTAGCGATCCTGTGGCTAGAGCCGGAACAGCGACCTAAAGATTCTTCTCATAGAGAAGTATGGATACCTATAGACTGTCGGATTAATATCAAGGAAACCAGGAACTTGATGCCAAACTAACTTCTGCTGCGAGTGATAAGTCTGCGACGCATTCAGAAACAACTTTGGGTGACCGGTGACACGAGCGCCAGACGCTAATTAGTAGAGCATTTAATTTACTTCAGCTCGATGTGCTCTTAAATATGCCTCTATTCGCGCACCACCATCCAGCGGTTCTCCCGCGAGACAGTGTTGAGTTTCGTTACATTACAAGCTCATTCCACGCAATGAATACTTGGATCGGAGCATTTATCTAGTGCCTGGGCCCTCTTTCAACATACAAACATTTATAAGCACGTTAATCCATTTTCCACTTGTCCCTGCGTGGATACGCTTGAGGTGCTCTCTGAAATTATCCGCTCGAGGGAACTTCGTGGAGGATTTGCATTTTCTGAAATTATGTACTTCTTCCAGATGTCTGAGGCGCTCGCCCCTGTCGTGATCCGTGACTGTTTGCGGCACATTGCCACTAATAGAGACATCTGTATCAGGGCCACATCCCGATCGTGGGAATTCATCGCCACAGTAGCCGCAGGTGTCAGCTTGGCCAGGCCTGTCAGTAGATTCGTGAAAAGCGCTCTCGTATCCGGAGAGAGCTGAGCAGGACCATGAACTGAGGCGTCCATGCGTCGATTTCTTGTGTCGTTCTACATCGCCTTGGTTCTTGAACCAGGTTCTGCAGAATGCACATTTGTACGGCTTTTCAGCTTTGTGAGTGCTAGTTGTTGGTTAACTTTGAAACATATACGATAAATCCTATCATCCCGAGCAGTCCCGTTCAAAACGAGACTACTGAGTTGAAATCTGACTTACCTGAGTTCCTCAAGTGTCTCGAACCTCTCGGGCTTCTTGGGGCAACACTCGCACACGAAGGAGCCTTGCACCTTAGTTTCGCCAGGCTCCTGCACTTCAGTAATCTTAAATGTGCTTGTGCCCGATATGTCCCTAGAGCAAATTGACCCTTGATCGGACGTGGAGGTTCGAGGGCTTGGGTTGGTAAACATAGTAGCTGTGTCAGACGAATTGTTAGCGTCAGTGGCAATAATCAGCGAAGAGACTCACTGGGCTTTTTGGTATCTGAGCAAAAGGTGGTGTACAGAATGTGTAACTTCTCCTTCTTTGGTATGTCCATGTTGCCACGGCATGGCAGACCAGTCATATGGTTCTTCATATCCTTCTTGCCAAATTTGGCATAACATCGCAAGCAAAGGACCACACCATGGTGGCTCTGGTTAACAAGATCACCGTCTCCCCATGTAAGCAATGAGCAGCATTTCCTGCAGTCCCCTCCCTTGTTGCTGAAGTTGTCGCAACTATGACAACTCGCCAGGTACCCCCAGCTACGGGAGCCGTAGTTGGGATGTATTCCACGAATGAGGCCATGATTATTGGCGACATGCGCAATAATATGAGATATTTCTTTTTTCAGTCCAAAGCATGCTTTCCAACCAGGTAGAATGAGACTTGGCTCATATAGCAAGAAGGGACAAATCTTGTCTACATTCTGGAAATCATCGGGCGTAACCGGTTCGCGTGATTGACTCTGTGCTGATTCATCTCTTCTGGGGCTAATTGAGCCGGTACCACCAGCAGCATCAGAAGACCGTGTAAAGCTCCGAGTTCGTCGCTCGGAGTCTGGCGGTCTTGTTTGAGGCTTTGGTTGTTTGTTGAATTTCGAGTCGCTCTCTACGATTGGGCTAGCTCTTGTGGGAGCCTCCTCATTCTCTTCTGCTCTTCGTTCGGGTAGGTCTGGGGGAGTCTGTTCGGGGTATAGCTACGAGATGTCAGCTGAATAGGTATGATCGCGGCTGCTTGGTATACCTGTTGAGTTGAAGGAAGGTGAGCTTTGTAGTTTCTTTCTACGTCATCTTGATAGTCACCCGTCTTCTCCAGTAGTAGGACGGCCTTATGAGCGCTAGTTGTTGGTCAGTTTTGAAACATATACGACGAAACCTATCGTCTCGAGCAACTCCATTCAAAATGAGACTGCTGAGTCGAAATCTGGCTCACATAAGTTCCGCAAGCGTCCCGAACCTCTTGGGCTTCCTAGGGCAACACTCGCACACGAAAAGGCCTTGCAACTTAGTTTCTCTAAGCTCCTGCGCTTCAGTAATTTTAAATGTGCTTGTGCTCGATATGTTTCTAGGGTGAATCAATCCCTGGTTGGAAATGGAGGTTGGAAGGTTTAGATCGGCGGATACGGTAGCTGTGTCAGGCGAATTCCAGGAGCTGTGTGAGATACCGGCTGGAGATGAACCCACGAGCAAGCATCGAGCCGAAGAATTAGCAGTTGTAATGCTGGTTGGGTGCATCGACGTTGACATAGTCGAAGGGTATGAGTTGAGCCGTGGAGGAGGAGTTGCGAAACGAATCATGAGCATATTCAAATTTGTCCATTGCATTTTCAGCCAAGGCATCAAATTGATCACAATCGGAGTTTAGATGAGATTCGGCCGTGAAATCTCCCGTCATGCTAATGCCGTAGTTGCGGGTTAATGGAAACCTGGAAATAGGCGACTGCGATTTAGAAGAAAACATTGGATGAAGGTTGGTTGCGCTTGCCTGTCCTCTTTAATGGCCGAAATCCTGTTGAACAGGTGCTGGGGCCTCACGTGCAAGCAGGGATACTTTAAGATTACAACCGAAATGGTAAAACCTCTAAGGGGTAGATTTCAACAGAACACAACATGAATACACCAATTCACATCAATGAACCGAATACACGTAATGTCTGACAAATCCACGCTTTGTACTGAATCGATAAGCCAACCACGAGGGCCAATGAGAAGGGCATTGGGAGCGGGGCGGGTCCATTTCAGGCTGTCCATCGTTGGGGCAGGTGGAACGTGTACGCTCCAAAGACAATATGGGTTGGCAGAGGAGCGGAAACTTCTGGGTCCCTGGATATACTCGAGTACTTGGCAGCGAGATAAGCTGAACACACACAAAGTCTATTACGCCCGGTAGGCCACTGCCCAGAGGGCTCTATAAGCTAAAGATACATACATTACACCAGTATTTGCCTTGATCTCGCCAAGCCCTTGCAGTTCTTGTCTTGTCTTTCCGGCCTGCTTGTCATTTGTCATCTTAATCCCCGTGGTTATTAGTAGTAGCAAGTCAACTTGAAGCCCAGTTTCCTCCAAGTGTTCAGTTTCCTATCGTCGGCGGCTGAAGCGGTACCTGCTTGTAGTTGTACAGGGTAGTTGTTGTTGGTCTAGGTTAGCAGTGGTGTTATCATCTCTGTTCTAGACGACCTGTAGCGATCGCGAATCTAATTGTGGCTCGTACTGCGTCCATGTTGGGTGTCCACTTTTGTCCGTCTGATGTAGCTTTGCCCCCCAAGTGAAAGGAGAGGTTGCCGCGCTTCTCTTCCATGCATCGCAGCATCATATCCTTGCGTTGTGTCGTCCACTTCAAGCACCGGAAGAGGAAGTGCTCTACGGTTTCTTTCGCACGCCCGCACGGGCACTCGTCTGATGGTGCCGCTCTGATCTGATATAGATATCCATTTAGCCGTGCCATCCCGGTCCTGAGCTGTGCCAGCACGCTGGCTTCTTTCCATGATAGTTGGTCATATAGCAGCCGGGTATGTTTGCCAGGCAGAGCTGAGTCAACTTTCCTCGAATGTCTGCCCACTCCATCTGGTAGTCTTCTCTCCCTTCGCAATTCCGCTCGCGTTCGACTGAGGATTGTCGTCTTTGCTTTGTTTGTTGCTGTTCGTGGTGTGACGTACGGCCCAGTCGCTTCGCGGGCTGATTTCTTGGCCGTTTTCTGGATCTTAAGCTCGCCACCAGCTGGTAGCCAGATAAGCCTGACTGTATTTCCATCTCCTTTGAGTTTTTCCACGGCATCGTATATCTCTCGGATGTGTCCCTGACCCGATTGCTGGTGGGGGTTACTTATAGCTTGTGCCGCCGATCTGTTACTCGTCAAGACCACTATGACTCGATGCTTCATTTCTGGTAAATATTTTAGGCCCCGGGCGATGGCTGCTAGTTCGGCGGTGTACGGGTTGTGTTCTTCTGTCGTGCCCAGTGTGACCGAGAATGAATCGATAATCTTACCGGCCCTTGCCAAGGATATAGGGATTCGGACGGTTCCTCCCATGCCGACCAGATCGTTTCTCGCCGAGCTCCTTGTCGCTATTCGTACCGCCCATCCTGCTTTAGCTTGCTCCTTGATCTTGTCTTCTTCCCCTTCCTGTCCGCCAAATGCGGCTTGCACGCGCTCTTCCCACGGGGCAAGGACGAACGGTTGGATGATCTCCATGGTATCTCTTGGTAACTCTCTGCATGCATCTGCAATACGTCTGAGCGGAGATATAAATCGCCGGAAAGCTTTGATCCCTCGTAAGAGATTTCGGACCGGATTTGTCCGTGGCAGCGTGTGCATATCTACCCATAGTTTGCTTGCTCTTCTCCAGAACCGTTCGTGAATGGTCGCGATGTGCGCTTCCGCCTCAGCTACTCCTGTCGACACGCTTGTGAAAGATCCTATGATCGCCTGTGCTCCTATTCTCTGTACTCGCTGGACAGCGTACGATGCTACTGTTTTGCATGCATGCATCCAGACATTGGAGGCATAGTCCACCGCCGGCGCTACCATGGCTGTAAAAAGCTGCCTTGTTGTCGAGGGAGCCATTCCCTTCAATCGTCTCAAATCCATCGCAGCCTCAAGGCCCTTCGTCGCTGCCCTTGCAATGTGCTGCTTGTAGTGAAGCCGTGAGTCCATGACGACCCCGAGAATCTTGACTTGATCCTTTGGGACCACTTTCTCGTTCTTGATGGTGAAAGGTTCCGAGTCTACTCTACCTGTGTACCTGGTGAAGTGTATAATGGCTGTCTTTTCCGCTTCAAACGTTGCACCGCTACGCTTCTCCCAGGCCAGGGCCTTGTCAATAACCGTTTGTATCCCTCTCCTGTTGCTCTGGGCCGTCGGTCCAGTCACCCATGCCGTGTAGTCGTCCACGAACGCAATAGCCCCACCATTCCTATCGATCTGAGTTTGCACTAGATCTGCATTAAAGAATAGAAACAATATCGGCGACAAAGGCGATCCCTGTGGGAGTCCTGCTTGTGGTAGAGATCTGCTTTCTGAACTCTGGCCATTAATCATAATGGTTGCAGTCCGCTCTGAGCAAAACGCATCGACCCATCGCAGGAGACCTTCTTGATCCCTCTTGCCTTCATGCGCTGCAACAATCTCTCTTTGCACACACCGTTATACGCTCCTTTCACGTCGAAACTGATGAGGCTCACAACGTGACGCGAGCGCCATGCTGAGAAGATGTGTTCTTGTAGTAGTACGAGGGCTTGTTCTGCCGATCGCTGCTTGCGCGCGCCAAAGTGATTAGTCGGGAGGAGCCCGTGGGCCTCTACCGCGTAGGAGATTCTCTCGGCCACCACCGACTCCAACAGCTTGCCCAACGTAGCTAGAAGCGAGATCGGCCTCCAGGCTTTCGCAATCGTGTAGTCGTCTTTTCCTGGCTTCTTGAGCGGGATGATTCGAGCATGTCTCCATTGTTTCGGTATCTCGCCTTCCTCTAATGATGCTTGGAAAATGTCGAGGACGTCGTGTTTCACCGATGGCCAGACCTGTTTCCAGACCATCGCCGGTAGTCCGTCTTCCCCTGGCGCTTTCCATGACTTTGTCTCCCACAGTCGGCGCTCCACTTCCTCCATCGTAAGTTTCGGCATCATGACAGGAGCTCTCTGTTGCCTCAATCCTTCGTCTTCAATGTTGTCTGGCAGCGACGGGAAGAACTTGGCTAGAAGTTCTTCGGCTTGTTCCCGATGATTTGTCGTTTTCGTTCCGTCCGCTCTAATGAGCTGAGGCACTTTCCCAAAAGCTGCCTCATCCCCAGACTTCATGTACTTAGCCGCCTTCCAGATGTTGTCGTTGTCCGCTAGGAACTCCTTCCAATGGTTTATCTTGCGTTGTCGGATGGCGTCGTGATACTGCTTCGCCGCGGCGGTCGCTGTACCCTCGAGGCTCGAGAGGTTCTGGCCGGCATGTCTCGCAGCTCGCGCTCTGTTCCTCCAATATGTATAAACGTGTCGCAGCTGTGTAAGATCATCGGTCCACCATCTTTTTGCGTATGGAGACGGTTTGGCTCTGGGTGTCAGGGCCTGGACAGCTTCTAAGACCGCCACCATCAGTCTATCCGTCTTCTGCTGCACCGTGTTTTCACTCGGTCTATCTCTTAGTATGTCCGCTATCCTGTTGTTGATCTCCTTCCAGGGTGCATTTTTGAACAAGAGCCTTTCTTCCTGTTTCGGCGTCGGAACTGAGATGTCGAACACCGTCTCTATCGTGCGATGATCTGATCCGTGCTCCGTACCATGTATCCCACATTTGATATTCGCATTCGCAAGCTCCTCGGAAGCAAGGATCAAGTCAATCGTTGTTTCGTAGTCTCCGCTTTGCCATGTCTTTGTGCCCCGCCGGAGGAGGCTTCGAAGTATGGAGTCGTTCATCAAATCGATGATCGGATCTGCCTCGCCTTGTCTCGCCGCCGCTACATCGTCTCCTCCCCACATCTGGTCGTGTCGGTTGAAGTCGCCAGCAATCACCACATCCACCACTCTCCCTGACCTTCGCCTCACTTCCGTGATGGCCCTACCAAGCTTACTGCAAATGTCCTGTAGAGCTTGGGCATCTCCCCCTGGTACGTAGACAGACGCCGTGAATACCAGACGCTCCGGCAGCTGGATAACCGCTGCCGTCACATCTGGGGACTCTACTGACACCTGTTCCGCTTCCACCTCTTTGTTCACCCAAAGCATGCTCCGGATCACCCATCTGCCTTCTCTCTCAGCTGTCGGCACCATCTTGACCCATCCATGATGCCCCATCGGCACCGTCAATAGTTTTCCTTGGATCTGTCGTGCCTGGGGTTCTTGGATGGCCACTACCGTCGCATCCTGAATCTCCTTATCGTTCATCAAGCTCTCGTGTACTGGCCCCTGCTTTCTTACATTCAGTTGAAACAATCGGAATGCGTTATTCATGTTGAGACGGATAGAGTTTCTGACAGTTTCTGCTATATGACTCATGAGGGCCGCCGCATGGGACGCATCTCGGGATCGCTTCTGTGCACCTGCTATGGTGGTGACCTTCTCGCGCACATCTTCCGCAGATCTGCGGTCGGTCGCACTGGTAAGCCTTGTGGCTCGTGATCTGTTGGCAGTTATAACATTGATTTGGGCGTTCACGACGTTCAAACACTCTCGTGGTGCCGGACTCTCCTCCAGCCACGAAGAAGCCTTCGCCGATGAATCGTCTAGCTTCGGACCGCTTCTTGAGGTACACGACCATCGAACCGTACGCCTTGGGTACGTCTCGCCTGCTGAGCCATGCTACCTTTGCTACCTCGGTGTCGTTCTCTCGGCCAAGAGTCTCGACGGCTTCTGTCCGAATTTCGTTCATTTCGTTCAGCACGGCAGTGCGACTGACATTGTCCACCTTGACCGGGTAGAGATCATCCCGTAGGACGCGAGTTCCTCGAGCCAGTTTTGTCTCTACAATTCGTTTCACAGCTTCGTGCTCGCTTTCGTCCCTGCAGCTAATCCTGATGCGGTGGGGGTTCTTTGGGCCTTTCGTTACGACCCTGCATCGCCATGTGGGATCGTCCAGTGCGGCGCGGGCTTCGTTCTCCACTGTCGCTCTGACCGTCCCAGCCGAGGGCCTGGCATCCTCATCTTCCGTTCGCGAAACGTCAATCGTGCAGTAGAGCGCGTCTGTAGAGATCTGGGGAACGACCCGAGTCGCGGTTCTGGGATCGGTTAAAGGCATAGATGTCGAGGATCGTGTGACATCAGCGTATGATCGTTGTGGTCCGTCTGTTGCGCTCGTCGCAATAGTTTCGAGCTGTTCGCGGACCCGCTGTAGTTCTTCGGTCATCTGTTCTTTCATCTCGGCCATCTGCTTGCCCATCTCGTCCATCATCTCTCCCTGCTTTGCAGCAGTTTCCTGCAGTTCCCTGGTCATTTCCATCTGTTCTCTCAGCGCTTCCTGCAATCTTTTTGTCTCCCTGCGCGACTCCCCCAGGAGATCCAGCGCCTTCTGTAGCATAGCCCTTCCATCGCTGCTGCTGCCGCTATTCTTTCGGGCCTCGGCCGGTCGGTCGATTTGTTCTTCGGTCGATATGTTTCGCGTCGTCTGACGGGTTGTCTTTCGCGTTTGTTTTGCAGTGTCCTCCAGTTGTCGCGCGGTGTCTCGCACTTTGCTCGTCGGCCTCACCACTCGATTCGATCGTTTTGGCGTCGAAAAGGGGGTGTCATCCTGCTCCACCACGATCTCGGCCCCAATTGGATCCGCCATCATGGCAAGCTAGCCGGCCTCCACACACACTTTTTGTCAAACCAACGACAACAATCTCTGATTCCCTCGGGCGTGGTTAAAATCGTAGTGAAAGTCGTCTTTTTCTCATTCCAGGCTCTCAGCTGCCTCTCAGATTTAGTACGATAAGCTGAACAGCCACAATAGCGGCAGCGGATCCCTGTCTACAGCGGTGTACCTCGCGAAGCACGGCCTTCAATTTTTACTGAACCTCAATCAAGTTCATTGAAGAGCCTCCAATTGGAGACCTTTGATAATATGTGGATCCCCGCGCTTCACCAGACACGGACGACCTGGTGCAACGATCTCTGACGACATCCCGATCGCTTCTCGGGGAAGATGGTTTGCATCCGGTGCCCCTCACCACGATTTGGAGAGCTGGCCTTGGTACAAAGCAGCACCCCGGATTCACATGCACGTACACCCGCATCCCTGGTGCAATCGCCAGCCGTTGGACATGCGTTCCCCACCCACAGCATCCAGGTGGAATGGGGACCAGGGATCCGTTGAGCTCATGGTACCTGCGACCTGGAAAAATCATCTGTAATTCCCTTACAAAAGTGCTTTGTCGTTAGAGTCCTCTGAACAAGATCCCGTCTTCTAACTACCTGCATGGGGCGCACGGCGATTGAGACCCATTCCTCAGCTACATTGATTGTTCGTTCCTCAGCTGAACGTTAAGCGAGACACTTCAAAGTAGCGACTGTCATCAGAACACAACGGCCGCCGGCCTCCGGCAAACCATCATGATCATTCTTTCTTTATTTACTACATCATTCATGTCTCCTGGTTCACCAAATTACCCTGTAGTGCCCCTCGCCATTTTGACCGCACCATCGATCACCCTCTATAAGCCTAATTAGATACACACTGAGGTCTTTTCTAACCTCACCATTCCATAGGCTGGCCTCCTTGAGATGTAGTTGCCCTCGTTATCCATTCTGAGTTACTGGAGGGTGAAACCTTTTTTTTTCTTTGATATCGTGACAAGGCGTTGCTTGGAAGTGAATAGTGCAAGACTATTCAAGATCAATCCCCCGTAGCCTTCCTCCAATGTGAGCGAGGCTACTCAACACAACCTTCAGACCCATCCAATGGGTTATCACGAGATGGCGGGTCCATGAGTCGTTCACTGGTCATTCAACTACGACCCATAGCCCATTTGGTATCTAGGTGTTGGTTCTCTGCACATGCCCCTGTACTACATACTAGCCGAGTTGTCTGTGATGTCGTGTTCGTACTGCTGTGGACTGTGGTGATGAAGGCCGGGAATGAGTGGCAGAGACGCTGCAATTGAGTATCACGGCGCTGTAGTGGAAGGGTCCAGCTAGACTGGGAGCTTTATAGCAACCGAGGTGAAGGGATCAAATGGTGGTGATGATGAAGAGAGTATTGCGCATGAGTATCTGGATGAGCTGGGCCCATACCTTGTCCTGGAGGCGTATGCGGTTCTTCTCCTCAACACTAAAACGGTTCGGCGCTGCGACAAGTTGCTCGAGAAGGTGGATAATGTCGGCCGATGTGACATAACACTCGCCTTTTTCGGCCCACTAGATGCATGATATGCAGATGCTGTTGGCTGGTCGCTCATTGACGCTTACCGATTGGCAGGTAGCGTTAACTGTAGATCCCTTTTGTGTCTTGCGGAAGAGGACAATCCGACGACGGTTGGCCCATTCCTCTGATGTCCAGTTCTCGGCCATCGATTCCAGCTTGCCTGAGATTTTCAAAACCGCCTTGCCAGAATAAAGCGAGATAGGATGGTAACTTGTGTTGTTTCCGGCATTGGCAGTGATGGTGCTGGTTCGGACAAGTTGAGGAGCGCCGTTAGAGTGAGACGGAGAAGACATTCCCAAGGGTGTCAAAGGCGGACGACCAACCAAGGAAGTATCCAATCCACCAGGGCCCCTCCCCGTGCTGCCCAGCGTGCTTGGATAAAGGGTCCATCCAGCCGCCGGGCGGCGGTGGTAGTATGGGTCCGTGAAGCTCGTGCCTCTGCTGCAAGTGCTAATCATGCCGCCATTTGCTTGCGGGACGGTATCACCATGATGTTCTCGCTGAGGTGGGTGTTCATAGATATTTGTATCGGATGGCAGCTGCTGAGGCTCAACCTTAACTGGGGTACTCGGCTGATCGATCTCAGGGGCAGGTGCTTTATCCTCATGCTTGAGCATCTTAGTCGACCTTGTGTTGTCATCCCCCGACCCTTCCAGAAACTGAAAGTACCAACAGGGACTCGAGTAATTTCTTCTCCCGAGGGACTGCCGAGAACGAGCGATAAGGGCACTTTACTGTTTGCACAGATTGTGGCAAGAAATTGAGGCGCATCCCCGCTGCAGGTGTAGATGAACCCAGAACCGTCTTGCATATCTCGAGAGACATCTTGAACCGAACATTTCTCAGAGCCGAACATCAGAAACCATTGTGGAATCGGCGACGATAACGAGAACAGATCATATTTGGACGAAAGCTTTACAAAAACTTGAGTGCCAAAAAAGCCTCTTGCAGGTTGGTGCGATACAGATGTCGGAACATGCTGTGCATGGTCGTTGAAAGCAAACAACTGCTGGTTTAATTGAGCAAACTTATCGGATGGTTGCTCAGTCGGATAGGTCTGCGCATGATACTGTTCGTACCCTGCATCTTGGTATCGGGCCACATCATAGCCAGCTACTGTGGTGTTAGTGAAACTCGATTCAAGATTTTGCTACCAAAATCATTTTTGGGTCATGTCCAGCGGAGCACTTCTCAATAGCTGCACAGATGCTCATGATCTGAGCCATTCAAGCTCGACCTCTCAACTTACCATGCATGGAAGGCAGCTGGGCTTTTGTATAGGTTGCCATCCCTAAGAGCGTAGGAGGAGAGTCTCCTCTTAGGTCTCTCCCTTTCTCTACTTGAGCAGCTTCTTCAAGCGATTCCAACCTGTCCTTGACTCCGACGATCAGGGGCTTTTGCGGATGGTTGTCGGGCGCTCAGGTTCTCGATGTCAGTGTTGGTGTCCCAAAACACCGGAGACAAACCGTTGAAAGACGAGTGGATGTCAATAGAGGGAGGGAACAGAGAAATATCGCAGAGCGGTATTGGAATTGCCATCAAGACCAAGAGGAGGACAATTGCTTTTCCTCCACACAAATGAAGAGACGAATGTCAGCCGCACGCAAACTGTGAGGTAAACTATGACAAGCAGAGACTCAAGGATCGGGGTCACATACCGCTTTTTTCAAGATTCTGGCCAATACAAGTCCTGCAGGTCGTATCGACTTGGTATAGTACGTTGCACTTTGTGATACTAAGCCAGCTACGGATCTCAACCCGGCTCACCATGTATTCTCATTGCCTTTAGGGCTTGAAAATGGCTATTGTGATACATCATATTTCGCGTAGCAACTATTCCATAGGCTACAAACATGGCCACCCAGACTTATTGTCTCAACAAGAGAAAAAGCAAATAGCTCTGCATGTCTATGGGAACGTTGGTCATGGAGTCCATCACGACCAAGTTTCAGCCCATTGTTTGGTCGTCGTTGCTTCTCAGCCTCGTCTCAACAACCACTGAGTCATAGCAGGGGGTTTGAAAAGCCACTAGGCGTGTATCTGAATGATACGTACAGAGGCTCGTCATTGGCCGATCTGCCGCTCTCAAGTGGCGCAACTTAGCTCACGCCGTGCAGGATTGGGCCCAGGGAAGCCTCTCGAGCCGCTGGTGGCTGGAATCGACCTTGTTCTCCACCGCAGCATTCAGTATATGTATGAGTTATCACATCACACCGCAATTGATCGCCACCTGAATGTCGGGGTCACTTGGCGGGCCGCCGCAGCCATGATAGTATTTTTGCCTCAGCGAAGAAATGACTAATTGGAATTTCTCTTGTAGCGGTTTAGGCTGCAGGCCTGCGTGAGATGTATCAATCAAAAGCGGACGATCAACCAAAATAGGTGTTTGGGCGCACTAATTCAGGCTGAGACCCAATTGATTTTCAACCCGAACCCCTGCCGCGGCGAGGTAGCATGGCTGAAAACCCCCGCATATGCTACCAACAGAACAAAATGTCTCTAGACTCTACGGTACTCTTCTTAACAACATGCTCAAGGCAGGGACATCACCCATTCTCGACTGACGCCAGGCTTTCGGGAACCAGTATCGGCAGATACGACGATGGCTTCACCCTCTGGTATTCTCTTTACGGAGAAAAGAAGATGAATATAGCTTCCGTCAAGCTCACAAACAAGTCACTTGAGCTAGGACCGCGTCTGGGTTGGTAACGTTGCGCATGTCTGTTATTCTTCGAGAATTTGGCCATCGCATCAAGTCGCCCAGATGAGAAGCACCACTCTTGCTCTTCGCCAGTAGGGAGTCGTTTTCCAGCTGCTCGGGATGGATAAAACTCTCCAGAAAATCATGTTCCCAAGAACCCACAGGGCTTGACAAGAAACGCTTACATTTCTCGCATGAGTTATAGCATCGGTTTGCTGCGGTAACGTCGCAGCGATCGTCAAGACGCTTCCTGAGAAGTCACTGCCTTATCTTTGGTCCGTGACCTTCCTGTGCTACAAATGTCGCACTGAGATGTCAATACCCTGTCCCTTGATTTACGCCTCGTCACAAGACGAATCAATGGGTCACGATGCAGAGATGGTGAAAGGTGGTAAGCGCCTTGATCTATTGCAAAGCCACGGTCAGCGGCTACCAGTTCTTGGCAATTGACAATGTCTCAGCACGACAACTCCATCCTATGTGACGCTCCTCATCCAATACACCGGGCAGGGCGCTACGAACACTCTGTACAAAAACCTCCAATGCATTCCACGCTGTCGCTGGTGACCAAACTGTCAATGGCATCTCTGGGGTTCATGATGAGCGATCCTTCCAAATTTTAATGTCCATCTTTGGTCACGAGATATTTAGAGCGTTTCTCCTTCGTGGTGATGTTACATCTCTCTGACAGCGGATTTGCTTCATAGCTGCAGAGTTTAGCTAGGCTGAGCGGTTAGCTAACGTATGTGACCACAACTCCGCCCACCCCTCCACACCGCCCCACCTGCGATAGCTTCATTTCCGTTCTAACGCATTATGTAGATTAATTCTCAAATTATGAAAGTAGCTTCAATTCAATTAAGATTTTGGGTATTGACTAAAAAGCTCTGGCTCAACCGACTACTTTTTCCTCCGCTTCGGCGGACGATTTTCCGCCGCGGCTTCGTCACTTAACTTCCAAGTGTTCATCTCGGACCGGTCCTTCGCTATAGCAAGATTATCAACGTGAGGAAAAGCCTTGTTCGGGTCCCAATTTACCTTGCAACGGCCTGAAGACTTAAGACCAGCTATTTGAGCTTTCTGTACGGCGATTTTTGCTCCTGGAAAACTGTAGACGCACCTCTTTGGTCCAGTGACTTTCCTCCCTTCCGTAGGATCATTCTGACGTCCCTTTCAGCATTCCCTGACGACCAACCGACCCGTTGGAGTAGGCTTTCTATATCGCGGCTTGACGAGGGCGTATTGAAGATATCGCGATCGACTTCAACCGTGGTTGGTGGTGGTGTTGTGGGAGGCTGAAAAGTCGGTCCGCGACGCTCTTTGGGCTTCAACCTCTTTATAGCTTGATCGACATCGACTGGGTATATCCCTGATGCTCGAAACGCCTGTCGGATGTTCTCTGGACTGAAGGCTTTCTCAGAAGCTATTTTATATGCCTGTACGAAGATGTATTTCTGTCTATTTGATGTCGCTTCGTAGGTCTCCATTCCAGCTGTCTCTTCTCGATAGTATCTTTTCAACGGGAAAAAAAGACCAAGGTCCAGTGGTTGAGTGATATGTGACGAGTACGACGGCAGCCAACTAAGCCAAACCTTGTTCATCATTGCCTTCTTCATGAAGACGTGACTTATATGAGTCTGATGTTGATCGAGGACTAGTAGTCGCCAGGAAGACGGGTCTTTTGGACGAGTCTCGGGCAGATAAACGTCGTAGAACCACCGTAGCAATATTTCTGTATTAGACCAGCCTTTCCCGCTGCAAGTGAACTTCCAATCCGGTATATCCCTTGTAAAATACTGTCCCTGTAGCGATAATCTTGTAAATATGACCGTTGGGGTCAGTCGGCGACCGTCAGCAGATATCGTCTCTATTATCGAGATCCAAGCGGAAGCGTCTGACTGTATCTTCTCTGACGAGCTCGTCAGGACCGTTCCAGCTACTATGCCGGCTATAGTTTCCCCTTCTTGGACTCCAGTCTCGTCGAGGTTGTGCATACGGTCTGTACCAATTGATAAGTCAATAATAAGACGCCTGAGTCCCTCATAATACTCCCTCAGTCCCTCTTCCGTGACAGACATCTTCCTTGCGACCGAAATAAGTTGTGATGGCTTCAACATAACGCTGTTATGTCGTTTGAAGAATCGGTTTACCCAGTTTTTCCCTAGATGACTTCCACAGCCGTTCAATTCGGCAAGATGCTGGGCATATTCATGGATCTCCTTCTTCAATAACGGCTGGGAATACTTTTCCCGTGTTAATATAAGGTCGATGAGTTCCTGTTCCTGTTGCGGCGTCAGCGAGAGGTATTTTTGATGTTGTAAACGCGTCGGTTGCGCGCCACCGATCCGATCCCTCAAAGTCGAGAAGATGTCGCAGATTTCCAGCGTCAGTTATGTCGGGCCAGCCATCTAAGTTGAATATACCCGATGATCCGGTCTCGTAAAGGCGCTCGCCCTTGTCATCAGCCCCGCGCCCATCGTCCCTATTGACGCAATCGTAACCGGTGGCCACACCAGGTGCGTTCTGTTCCTCTAACAGCGCCCTAACTATCTCCTGAATGTCGATCGGATCGTGGTCGTCAATGCCACGCGCTGTTGGCGGAACGGTATGTGTCGTCTGCGTCTTCTCCCTCGCCGATGGCACGTTCCGCTCCAATCGCTCAAAGACTTGGGACGGCACACCGTGTGCTGGTGTATCCCAGCTATTCATTTCAGCCATGTCAATACTGATGTCGTCATATAAATGGTTATGCCTCTTCAGCCACGGTAGCGCTTTCTCGGCGACACTCCGCCGCACTGATAATAACGCCAGCAAATCGCTTGGCGCCGGTTTTTCCCTGGCCCTGCCACGACACATGGATACCATCCAGCACCTTTAACAGCGGATGGGGGAGAACATTCTTTACGAGCTCCTGAACGTTGTTCGGGAACCCTGTAATGTGCCCTTTCACATGACTTGGGTACGTGACGCCCTGTCTGTGTCCGTCTGAGATGCTATATCTGGTGATGAAGCCGTAACACGAGTTCAGCGCAATCAGCTTCTCTTCAACGGGGGTAAGCCCTTCAACTGTCGGGAAACATATGCTCGCAACCCAGCCACGTATGGAGCTGCGCTGCTGGAGACAACACAGCTCGCCTGAGGTGCCTCAAGCAGTCCGCACAACCGCGAATATTCTGCCCCGCCGACAAGCATCGAGGACATTTGAAGGGTGAGTCGCCTGGTTTCTTGATAGGAATTGCTGTCCACCAATCCACCCGACATCCTCTAGCTCGACCCCGCCGTACCTCCGATAACAGAGCAGGCAAGTGAGAGTTGGCAATGTCTTCATGTCATGGAGCGCCTTGTAGAAGTTCTGAACGGTCTTGACCTTCCTCTCATACGGCACTGACTCGCATCATTCCTACCTACGAGACAATCGTTCCTTCTCGGCGAACTCTGCTTCCAGCGCCTGCAGAATGTTGGCAAAAACTTGGACCTGGACTTCCTCGCCAATGCTCTGGCGGTCTTCTCTTCCGATATGCTTCGGCCCCGACCGTCCTGCCTCGCATTTCACCCTTTTATGCCGCGACCATACGTGATGGAAGCTATGGGGGCTTCGGGAACCTTTTTGGCAAAGCCAGTACCCATGCTATATCTAGATCCTGCCCATTTGTTATCTGTCTCGACAGATGACCAGCCAAGCTAACACACTGCTAAGCAAGACGAAGATCAACCCCAGGTATGGAAGTCCTTGGGCTTCTTCATTTTGCAAGTGAAAAAATTATTTGTAATGAAATTCAGCAATAGGGGTAGAAGTTGCTCACATAAGTGAAAAGGCTTCTACCAGGAACCAGCCATAACAAACCGGCGGTCAGGTCACTACGCATAAGGCATATTCGATAGACGCATTCGACCTGGGGATTCCGTCATGCCACCTCTATTATACACCTCCAGATACGCTTAAGAGCGTGATACAATGGAGTGGCGCTCTCGGCTGATTTGTTAGCATTCTTATTCTGTACTAGAGCAATAAGAAGTAGAGATGGGCAATGTAAGAACCAGTCTGTGTCTTGCCCTAGATTATGAAATAGGAGGACTACAGTTCTTTTCTTGTACCTACACTCTGAAGTGGTATTCGTACTACCAGCTCGAACCGGTCTTTTGGGACGCCCTTGTCTGTAGGTTGGTAGCAAGTAAGTTCAAGAAGAACACGGGCAATAGAAACTGACCCGCCAGCGCGGAGACTTGGGGTAAGTTCACCAAGGGTGCCGAGACCATAAAACATGGGCACGAGGAGAATTGGGCCGAGATTTTGGAGAAGTAAAACAAAGACAAGGGGATGCGAGAGTAACTGAAGTGCAGTTAACAGCACTTTGAACTTAAAGTCTAGGTTATAGTTACATAAGATTGAAAACTGTTGTGTATCTTTATACCTGTTTGAAGCAGAATTATCAGTCGACAGCCAGCCGTAAATAATGATAATTTCAAATGCGAATGGGGTGA
>JAAVUB010000042.1:0-12515 GCA_014898885.1 Fusarium lyarnte (nom. inval.)
ACTCAAGCATTACTACCCTTGAATCTCTCGGCGCCCCTGGCTGCCCCATCTGATCCTCCTTTCCCCGACAGACCTGGCCATCCTTGCCGGGATCGGTACCCTCTTTCCTGTCTTACTGGCTCTGCTTTACTTTTTTCTAGACCCTTGTCATTGTGGATGTGATGGATGATACACTTTCACAACGTTTGCGGTAAAGGTCTAATATAAAGACCATCCCAGCTGAGGGCCGACAGCGATGCTATAAAGATACCGTTCTTTCCCTCCGTGGCAATATATGACCGAGGATATAATGCCCGTTTCAATGCAAATCTGTTATCATGCCTATAACACAGAAAGAACTCAAACAGCTGCTAGCAGCTCCTGCTCTTGAGGCACCGAATGGAGTTACGCCGGAGTTTGAAAACCCCCCGAACGGTAATATCCTTGCCTATAGGATCACGACTTTCTGCATGGTGCTTACAACCCTCTGTGCCATTATTCGACTGTATGGCAGATGGTTGCTGGAGCGTAAGCTTGGTGGTATCCAGGAAGGCAAGTGACTAACCTTGGGTGCCTAGCACGAGAGCTAACAACAATACCGTCTCCAGCCTTTATGATCTGTGCCTATGTGCGTCCCCCTCGACCCTCTTCGCTCGATTTACTACCGCGCGATCATAATCAATGAACTAACGAACGGACGTTAGGGAGCTTTTTGTGGTGCTATCTTTGCTGCATACGCATTCATAAACAGTCCTGGCTCCTACGTGCATACATGGAATCTACGAAGGAGTGATCTCGTCGAGCCCTTTCGAGTAAGTCGCATACCTCGCCAACATTCTTCGAATAGCGGCTCACTCGCCTCAGCTTATCCTCGTCTACAGATGCTGCTATTCCGCCGCTCTCCCATGCATCAAGTCCGCCATTCTGCTCGACTGGTGTCAAGTCTTTGCAACTCAAAGACATAGGAAAGATGTCTTCTGGGTGGTAAGCATAGCTCTCGTTGTCTTGCAGTGTGCCTGGGGAGCTATCTATATCGTACTTCTCAACCTACAATGCAGCCCTCACCGTGGTATCTGGGAGTTTTGGGTGTGTGACGAGCGTTACAAACCTTCCGATATCATGCTGGCATCACCGGCCTTCCAACTAATCGCCGATGTCATCATAGCAGTGCTCCCTCAGACAAAAATTTGGGGTTTGCAGATGAGCTGGCAGCGAAGAACTATTGTGGCTATCTTTTTCAGTGTCAGTGCCATGTAAGCCCCCTTCAACCTCGCGAGTCACGATCATAGATGCTGACTCCCATCCAGTGCGTGCATCGCCGCAAGCTTTGTTTTCTACTACACTTTCACCTTTACCAAGGAAGAAGACATCATGTGGAATATTGGACCTTTGCTATTCTGGTCCGATTTGGAGATGACATGCGGGTTCTTCATTCTCTCAGCAACTCGCATTCCTAAAATGGTTGCCAAAAGCAAGTTCTTTGTAACAGTTAAAAACTTTCTCAGCATGACTATCAGGTCTCGAGACCCTCCGAATGAGAACTTCGGTCCTCAGTTCGTTTTTGACCCATACGACAAACCTGATCAGTCCTCAGACGACTCCCCCCAGCTGCATAAACATGGTATTTCAATGAACAACCTGACGTCGGGCTCACAGGAGCAACTGCGGCCAGGAGAGCAGGTATGAGTGGCTAAGCCGTGTTCCTGTGGCACAAAAAGCTACTCGAAGTAATGGTCCAGCATTGGCTCGAGATATGGTATCTTATGATTACCTCGATGAGGCTCTTAGCATATGAAGAGCCAAGTAGTGGCTTCTTTTCCTTCCGTTTATTCTCCTTTCTTGTCTTGTATCACTTTTATTACTTTTCATTTGTTATATTTACACAGAAAGTGCTTCCTCCAGTTGTACTCTCCTAGCCATAAGTCTCCTTGAATGTTTATACTGTCACACAGCTCCTACATAGCCCTTCATTAACTAATTATTAATGCAACATAGTGGTATATTGCCGCAATATTTTTCAATACCACCCTTTTTTGTTGTGAATGCGATTTCCCTGTCTGAAGAGAGTTCATCGCATATTGATACGCTAAAGAGACGGCAATCGGATATCTCTGTGGTGATCTGTAAGGGTGTGGAAAGGCGGGATATCGTGTCGATGTCGCGAAGTGGTTGAGGGATACATCAGAGTCAATCGAATTAGAGTCGCATGGGTGGTGGTACCTTGCACCTGCTGTACAGCTAATACATCCCTTCCGCCAAGTCTTGCAGGGGTGGTAACCCGCTAAGCCAGCCCGCCTCAAGAAGCCGGGGGCTAGAACATCATTAGAGTACTAGCCTGGCGTAATCGTAGTGCAGTTGCTTTTATACAATGTTGCGCATTCGTGGCGTTCCCTGAGCTAGGAACGCCAAGACGCACTAACGGCGCAAGGATCACACGCAGCGCAGCTCATCTTCTTTTCGTGGCGTTCCCCGAACTAGGAATGCCAAGACGCGCCACCAGCACAACACAAGATGAATCTATTTCAATGGATGGTATCAAATCACGTTGTATGAATTACTACGCCAAGAACGCCAGCCATTGACCAGGATGCACCGGCCTTTGCAGGCACATTCTGAGTCTTTAGGGGAACCGACAACTCTCCGGAAGCTTCGACGTCGACAGCTCCTTAGTAACCTTCAGCCGGCTAACTATGGTCCGGTAAGAACGTTTGGAAGTTGCTCTGTCCCGAGACTTACCCCGAAACCGATTCACACGCCTTTGAAACATGCCTTGATAAAAAAAAACGCCTTCTGTTCTATGCGCACCATATCACAGTGACCCTCACCAGCTATGATACAGCGATATGTGGCCTCGGGCGGGTCGAGTCCTGCTGATGAATGCAAATAAGGTCAACTTAGCCATACGTTTCTGGCCCTCTACTTGTTCATAAAGTGGTTATTACATATGTTTCGTGTTGATACAATCTAAATTACGTTAGCTTTAGAAAGTATATTCAAGACTACAGCAAAGCTACCATTAACCGCACAAGAGACATGCTCTGGATCTATGTACATTCTGAAACTCATTGCTTCAGATATTTTTCCCATACATCAAGCCCAGGAATCCAATGAGTAGCCTCAGAGTGTTTTGAAACTTGTTCAAGGACATTAATGTTATCCGCACTTCTAGCGGCAAGCTCTGGTTGATGTAATTGCTCAAGTACGTTCTGTTGAGACAGATGGAGGACTTTAGCGGCATGACCACTCGTGGGTGGAATCTTGTTGACCGTTTCTATCGCTTTCACCCATCCTTCCAGTGCCCGATCCCACTGACGCTGCAAATGTGCTAACTTCGCCGTCGAGATATGAAATCGGAGTGCAGTTTCTTTCGAGAGCCCGACAAGTTTATCGCTTGATTCATCGCCCGCAGGTTCGCCCGTAACGTTTCGTGTTCGCCCAGCCGCAGCATTGCACTCTTTTCGCGCGTCCAAGAGGCAGTTCTCAGCTTCGTACCACTTGTTTTGAAACATGAAACATTCGGCAAGAATGACGAGGGAAATGGCATGGAAATCCAAGGAATATTGACGATTTCTCAGCACGAATTCTGCTTGCTTCTTGGCCTCTTCATATTTTTTCAAGCAGAACATCGTATCGGCCATCTGGAGGGCAACGGCCCCTGACATCTCGCCCCAAGAGAGCTGAGGATGCCTTGACATCGTTTCATACACCGTCTCGAGGCATTTTTGAGACTCTTCAAGTTGGCCTTGGAAGCGAAGTATTTTTCCCCTGAATAGATTCAGCTCGCAGCAAACTACGACTTCCATAAGCGAAAGAGGTTGCAATGGTTGCCACTGATTGAGCATCTCTATCGCCCGGGAGAGTTGCTCTTCTTGGAAGTAGTGTAATGCATCTTGGTGCCTGTCACGGCCCATCAATGCATTCTCTCTTCTATTCGAGGGATTAAGTAGTTGAGAATGCGTAATCCGTTGTGCTGATGGTCTCAGCTCGTGAGCATCAGTCTGGGGGAGTTTGCGGTCCAGCAAAGACTGCCTGTGTCTTAGGGAAATGCGCAGATATGGGTCTGTATTTGGTATAGAGGCAATTAGACCTTCCGCTTCCTGTATCGAAAACTCCTTCCAGGTCCGTCCAGGGTAGAAGGACGACTCGAGAAGGCCATTTGCGACCGCAGGCCTCAAATCTGAGGGAATTCGACCATAGCCATCTTCGGTTTTGATAGAGCTAAGGGTATGCTGAATGTGTTTCTTCAGCATAACCTTGTTCAGCCGCGGGTTTCTGTGCAAAATATTAGGATAAACATGAGTCCCTTCAGAATTAGCACTCACCCATCATTAACATTCTTCATGGGTATTGCACTAAATACTAGTCGAAGGGCCTCTAGCCTCCAGCTACGGCAAAGTTCAGGTTCCAAGGAGTTCACTCTTTCCACTCTGTGGTAGGGAGTAACAATCCAAGAGTCTTCAACACTATGAGGACTAACCAAACCTTGTTGCGAAAGTTCCTGAAGTGCAGAACACAATGACAGCTCGTTCCTCAACAGCATCTTGAGTTCAATGTTGATGCTCGACTCTAGAAACATACGTGATCCGTCACTAGCCCAACAATATGTCCCTCCAGCCCCAGAATGGAGCAAGGCCGTTGGGATTTCCGCGTCTGCGAGGAAACAGAGCAAAGTGTACAGTGAATCAAGGTCCCTTTGTGGTATTCGAGACGGTGCTGTGCCAAAGTTGGTAAAGTTTTCAGAAGGGGGGGTTAGTAAGGTGTTTGCGTGCTGTGATGAAACAGGAGCACCTTCAACTGCCTTCTCGTATTCCCCCATGATTGGAGGGCTATTGCCATTGTTGGGCAGTGCGCGAACAGATATCTGTGCTGCATAATGAGTTAACCATAGTCATCCAGGCTTCAAGGCTCGAACTCACTAGGGTAATCCAAGATATTGCAAAGACTTGTCTTTGCATATTCCGAGGCGCCTATTGCCGCTGACACCACATTTGAATCCCATAATTCTTTCAATACTCCCGGAACTTTTGCTTGCACGGAACCTTCCAATCTGACGCGGGATGAGAAGCAATTTTTAGCTAAAGGTCGAGTATACTGACTTGGATCGGGATGAGGAGAGGGCATAGAGAAGCCCAAGCGAAACACGTTTGACTTCGGGAAAGAGCGCTTCAGCATGATTGAAGATCGTCAACCACCTCTCTCCAATATATATTCCCTTCCGTAGCGAATCTGTAACGTGTCGGGGATATCCGTACAACTTAGCCACGTCCGATACAAGCGTTCCTGACTCTTTGCCTGCGGAAGCCTTGATGATGGCTAATGCGACCTGATGGAGCAGCTTTTTCCTATACAAATATTCCAGGCGTTGTTCGAATTCTTTAGTTTTTTGCTCAACACGATACAGTCGGCATTTGCGTTCGACAGGACCTAAGGTTTTGAAGAACTCTGATAGCTGCTCAATACCGACCTCCTCTGTGATGGAAGGAATAACCGCCTGGCCGAGCTCGTCTTCAACTGGTGTGTGGAAAGGACTTGTCGCGTTGTGTTGGTTTGATGAAGAGTAACAAGTCTGGAGGAAGAGATGCGGCGCCTTCCGATACGTTTGCTGTAGGAGATGGAGCTACTCAATATTAGCGATACAGAACTGGACGATTTTCTGCCCAATACTGTGCTCACATCTGAGTGAGTGAGAATATCAAAGCGTTCCTGTAGAAGCTTTTCGTGGAGAAGCATGCTGAAGTTAGGGCGAAAGTATGCGTGATTTAATCGCCCTCCAAGTTGGGCCGGCACGTTTTTCCGTACTCCAGCTCCATCATTTTCTCCCCTGGTTTCACTACGTAATCTGGCCAAGCGCGCAGAGCCGGAAGCGGCACGGGATTTATCCGTACAAAGTACCGCGAAACCTCCTGACTTACGTCATATTATTATTCAATCTTACTTACTTACCCCCCTTCGATAGTGTCTGTCTCCTGCCTGATTGTTATTGTAGTGGAGTTAACCGTGAGTGTGTTGTTACTCTATTCCAGAATGCTCCCTGTTGAACTTGAATCGCACGTGGATCACGACACATGATGCTTCATTGCGGGATGAGAGTTGAGGTAAAGAGCGCCATAGGCAGGGTCTCGTAACCGAGGGAGGTTAGTCGTGCGTAGATTGTAGTCTACATGACCAACGCACTAAGACGTAATTGCACTAGATTGCAGCCATGGTCTTGCCACAGGGCCAACCTCCAGCAGCCCCGTTTTCTTTTCTTTTGCTCGCTGCAAGTCCAGCCAAATCTGCCGCCCTACCTGCTTATGGGAGTGTAGAGAACATGTTAGATACGCACGAATTCGATGGGGGTGAAACGCCTCACGGAAAGACTGATCAAAGAATCAAGTCGACAATTAAGTCGACAATCAATAACATCACAATATTCTGCTCCACTTGGATACACTCAACCCATCGTATTCATGCGTATCTAACAATTCCCAGCCGCCAATCTAACAGAACATTGCCCCGGTCAACAGTGAGAATGCACCAACACATGGCCCGTGCTTCATGTCCACCATTGATGGATCGGCTTCTCCCTGACAAACGAGCAATCTACATATTACCCACCTCCATGATGAATGTCCACGACAGGGTATGGATCCAGCCATTGGGTTTGATTTGACGATGTCCGGTGTCGAGACGGCATTCATTCTTATCAGAACTGGCTGTGCCGCCTTCTGTTGTCCGCGCTGAATCACGGACCGTGGCCCAGGTTCATGCTTGCTTTTTGCTGGGATCCTGGATGGTCAATTCTCTTCTAGCTTAAAAGAGCGTTGTCCCACGACTAGTCCTGCGACGGCCTTATTCACCTTGATATCTATCCCTTTTCTCCTCATTTCGTGCACTCTCAGTAAGCTTTTTGTCTTGTCTGTGGGCAATTCCACTACCTAAACGCTCACAGAATTATTTGGCAGTCATTCTTCTTTGTCCCCAAGCAGGCCTATACAATATGCACTGCTTTCGACTGCGCGGGCGCACGCTTCGACTTTACAAGCGCGGACTATTATGTCAGCGACTTGGATTCAGACATAAGACCAGCATGCTTCGCAAGTTCCTTGACGAAAAGCTTGACGAAACTATTCGATTGTTACGGACCCATGAGAAAAAGATTTGGAAGTTCAAGCGGCCTACCAATTACCGCTTTGACAGCTACTGGCGGCAAGAAAAGCTGGTTCGAGATTTGCGTACCGAATATAATAAGCTTGTATCTCAAATGTTGAGCCTTAAAGCTACAAAGATACACAACGACATTACCATCACGCTCGACGCGGTCATTTTTAGTATTGAACAGTTCTTTTCCGAAAGAGGGGATATATATGATGAACTGGAAATGGACGTAGGAAGCGATATTACACGTCCGGAGGTGCAAAGATGGCGGCGAGCTTTCCAGAAGCGTATATTCGGAGGTGCTCGAGATCGCGACTAGCAATGATCGAAAGGTCCAGAAAGAAACTCTGAGACACCTAGGAACGTAATTTAGTCGTGCAGTAGCCTTCAGCATGTTTCATAAAGTTGAGCGAAGCCTTTGCGTCGAAATGCATTCTCTGTACAGAAGTTGTTTGCCATGCATGAGTAGCAAGCCAAGCGTTTACGACAACAGGGAAGTGTGTTCAATTCTCTTTGCTACGCCAATGAGACAGAGCAGGATTGTTTTCTCCAGTTTCCTCACATGGAATCTGACTTCTTACTTGTAATGCAATCCTGCCTTATAAGGTAAGGCAGTTATTCTAGGTTTTCCATCACCAAGGAGGACATAGATGCCTCGGATCGCACTGATAGCTCGTATCCATTGGGCCTGGCCACGAGTTCGGCATGAGACTTGGATCCAGCCGGCCGGAGAATGACTCGGTTGGCTCAGAAACTAACGGCACGGTGCATTTACAATGATACGGCATCACATTTCCCTTCTGGAAAGCAATGAATAATACAAGGTCGTATCATGTTGATTATCTACCCTGGAGAGTCTGGCCCGATGTAAGGTGACGTTGTTGGAAGGGGGTGGGGTGCAGAAAAAAAGGTTGCCGGGAGGTCCTACTTCGCCAGCCTCATACAGCTAGCATTGAAAAAAAATTACTAACAAACCAAAAAAGATAATAAAAACTAACATAGTACAGCCTCTGGTAGACAGACCAGGCTTCAGCCGCTGAAGATGGGACGCTGAACACTTGGAGAAGTTGGCCTTCAAGCAGGCCTGTCGCAGGGACAAGCGAGGCTGGGAAATGTGATGAAGAGTGGGGATTGATGAGTTTTGAGGGTCTCAGGACAAGAAATCAGAAAAGAATGTAATGAGATTTAACGTTGTGGGCCCTATGAGGCGTATCCTCCCGGGAGGAATAAATTCTTCATTCATTCAGCTAGCATATGCATAAGAGACAATTGCGTGTACCTGATCAACCCACTTTACGCATGAAGTTGGACCCCAAAATTCAGTATATCTAAGTGGTACTCACTCTTCAATTCCATTGCTTCTGTAACCTACATACAGACGTGCACGTGTTTGTTACCTGGTGAGTTAACATATATGATAATCTTGATGTTAACCTCCCTCAGGTCGCATTGGGTACGGTTCCTAACAGCCGAACTTCAGCCGCTAACATGGGTCGCGTTAGCATCAATCAATCACGCTTTACCGGGGAGGAATACGAGGTAACAAATTCACAGTAGCCTGCAATAACGATGGGATGCTAAGCAACCCAATGACGATTGGCTTGCTCACTTATCGGGAGAAGAGTTTCTATCTAAGCCAAGTCGATAGCCCAGAGCCTTTTATCCCGTCAACGGGTCTAACATGTAGCTGGATGTACGTTACATGGGGTTAACATGACAAAGCTGACTTGAACACCCTGGATACCGCCCACAGTCTTGCCAAGTGCCTCACTCAATGAATGCAATCAAATATCAAATCTTAAAGCATGTCAATTTGCTATTCTGCTGTATTAATACTCGTGGTGCTCTTGAAACCCCCTGATGCTAAAAATCGAGGTATGTTATCAGATGATTTCCGTATTAGGAAGTCTTATCGATAGCCTACCTACAGATAAGGCTACGAGGCTGCGAGCACAGGATGCACAAGCTCACGTCGGCTACCCCTGAACAACAGAGGCAATTGCTTCAGCAATTTTCCGCGGCACGTTTCCTTTCCCTCCATCCTTCACATACCCACGCTCAATTGCATGCCTCCTAATAGTCGTCCTCCGCGTCGCCCTGAGCGACACCGATTAGATCAACCTCAGTCCTCCTAACGTGTTGAGCCAATGCCTGTTACTCCGTCTCCGACAGCCCCCGCTTTGGTTCCACAACCGGACCTAACACCAGCACCAACATCGGTCTCAACATCGACTTCAATATCAACTCCAACGCCGGCTCCAACATTGGCTCACACTCTAGCTTTGCCTTCGGCGTCGATGTCGACTCAGAAGCAGGGCCCAGTCCAACCAGCGCGTAATTGGTACACCCACCCCAAGAAGACCAACGATGATCGCGTGGCAGTCGGCCATGTCAAGTTCATGAACAAGTATTGGCCGAATGGCCAGGCTGGTTGGGCCAAGCAGCCCTTCATCCAGACCTTCCCACCGAGCAAGCGCATTGTTAATCAACTTCACAGCATCACGGTCCTCTGCCTCTATTTTGAAATTGACCTGCAGAGTCTATATGAGCCTGATGGTTACATTTACAACGCTGTCAAACCCGGAAGCTCACTCGGGCAAACGAACTGCGGGCGGGCTCTTGAAAGCATCAAAAAGGCAAAAGGCTTTGAGGGATCAGTGCAGAGGTCCATCTTATACGGAGAACAGGATGGCAGATTTGACAACGACATCTTTGGCGTTGACCCTGAGGAAGCCGCCGAAGCCGAGCATTCTGATGACTTACCAACTATTGACAACATGGCTGCAGAGGCCAAGTTCAAGAGACCTCTGGAAAATGCCTCTATCCCCAAGTCAAACAAGAAACAACGATCCGAGATTACTACACCCGCTCGAGGCTCGAGTGCAGCGGAGTCGTTTGATCTTACACAAGAGGACAGTGACCACGATTCGCAGTCCGCCGCATCACATCTCCATCCGATTGAGGACGAGGACAGGGCCAAACAGAAACTATCGGACCCCACTACGTGGCTTTGCGATGAGAGTATCGAGCGGAGTGTCAGGCCAATTTTGCTTTACCAGGATCCCTCTAACTTTGCCTGGCGGAATCCGCTTTGGCTCTCTGTGCAGAGAGTCAATAACGAGGGAAAACATTTTCGCGGCAAATTTCCGAAAGACTCTAGAATAGTCTTTGTTCCGGTGAAGACGGACTTGCACTTCAAGCACTGGTCGCTGGTTGTCATCTATCAAGAAAACGGCAGATGTGTCAAAGCGGAGCATCGCGACAGTCTGGCCGACCTCTATCGCACCCAGAGCATCGAAAAAGCGCTTAAGGAAGTGTTAGGAGATACCAAGCTTCTCTTGATTGTAGGTATTGGATGAATCGTGCCCGAATTCGAATGCTGACTGATTTTTGAAGGATGATTTTAAACAAAGGGATAAGTATAACTGCGGTGTCTTTGTCATCTCCGCCATCGAACACTTAGTCATGGGAAAAAAGATTCCACCAGATTTGGACCTTGCCAAAGAAAGGCAGAAATGGCGGGACAGACTACCTCCTTCTCCCTATCTCAACCAATCCCTAGTGTCTGGAACCCATTCTCTAGAGCCTGCGTCAAGCTCTGACAATCCTCCCCTCGCCAAGGATGAGATTCTAGAGCGGATTCAACAGGTCAAAGACAGCATTCAGGGCAAGCAAAACGCCCTCAGTAAGATGCAAAATCGCGAGACTTTCAGAACGGAATTTGGCTCGATAATGGCTAGCGCTCGTAGATCAGCCGAAGTTGGCGATTTTTGGGACGGCAAAGAAGAACAGAAGCGGTTTCTGGATGCCATTGAAGTAGCTAATCAGGTTCAGGAGAGGTTCGAGTCACAACTCTTCCATGGCGAGTCGAAGACACAGGTTGATCAAGATATCAAGGATCTTAAAGTTCAGATGAATGATCTGCACCAAGAACGTGTCGCAATGATCCAGAAGAAGGCTCAAGAGGCCGAGGCCAAGGCCCGAGATTTGAAGCTCGCTCTAGAGGAGGCCAAAAGAGCGCAGGAGGAAGACACCACTGAAAGGGAAGAGGCGCAACACGATGCCGACCACACGGCTGCGCAACTTGAGAAAGCCGGTAGGGATCATTCGAGCAACGCTGGGTGAATTCGAGGTCCTGAGCAAGGCCCGGGGTATGGACAAAGAACCGGGAGGAACAACCAAAACATGGAAGAGGGGCATTACGACTTCATTCTACTAAATGGAAATCACGATATGGAAGAAAAATGGTGTAAAGTTGGACTGGAGCATCGACACAAGTCGCAAGAGAGCATGGCATTATAACATTAATATGGGATGGATATCCGAAGGTAACAGGACATCAGCATGGGATACTAGAATGTCTAAGAGTCTGAATCGGTATGGTAGCTACTAGGCACCTTGGAGTGAGCTTTAGTGTATATTTTATTTTATCTCTACTGCAATATCTATAGATGGCTTTTTTACTCTGGTCGCAGCCTACCCTTGTTATTGATATCCACATAAATGAGCGATGCTACTGGGCCGAAGCCGGTTATCCAACCCATTGGAAGACCGTCGAATTGTGTTAATAGAATTGATGCTAGCAAATAGTGGTGTGTGGTAGCAGTATAGGTGAGAAAACAGGACAAAGAGTCGACCCACAGCAGTTCTGTGTTATGTGAAACTGGAATCCTGCTATGATAGACCATGCTGGCCTGTACGTTGTTGGCTGGCAATAAGATGAAGTATGGTGTGCTAATATGGTCAGCAACGATAACGTACCATACAAAGTCGTGCTAACATAGTGGGTAATTGAATGTCAGAGACCATGTTAACATTTGTGGCTACACTAGCGTACATGGGTGACTATGCTAACATGAGGCGTATGATAACACTGGATACCATGGTAACATGATATGCTCAGACTCTATGCGACATTTAATGCCGTCTCGATACGAAATGTTAGATTAAATTAGGGCATATGTTCACATAGAATACGGTGCTTCAATCGGTTAGACATTAACGCTCATCTATGCTAACGTTGAGATGGTGTAATTCTTCAAGAGCTAACATCGTCCATGTTAACATAGCCCCAGTAGCTAACATCAGCATGCTAACATCAGCATGCTAACACAGTTTCAGTACAGTAATGCTGCTACGATATGGCAATGATGCGACAAGCAAAACAAAATATCTTTAAATAATGTAGTCACCTATTACGTGGACACGCAGTGACTGCAGAATACCAACCTGTGAGAATCTGAGTCACTTTGCGCAGGGCGTGGCGACCTGGATCTTCCTATGGTGCTTTGTTTGGCCTATGTTAAGCCCACAACAGGTAACACGGTGTTTTAGCAGGCAAAGAGAAAACAATACATGGTTGTGAAATAAAAAAAAAAAAAAAAAAAAAAAAAAAAAAA